>BLKM01007732.1:1750641-1797688 GCA_013340265.1 Coptotermes formosanus | reverse complement strand
TATTCGTACCGTGAATATTCTTATAATTAATACATTAACCAACAACTTATGCTCTTAATAAAATACATTCAGAAGCAAGTATAAAACTCCAACATGTTTCGGCACCGAGGTGCCGAAACATGTTGGAGTTTTATACTTGCTTCTGAATGTATTTTATTAAGAGCATAAGTTGTTGGTTAATGTATTAATTATAAGAATATTCACGGTACGAATAACATAAAAATTGCCTATTTATAAATTATAATGACAGCTGGTGTCAGCACTTCAAATATCTCAAGAAATATGAGCTGCTATTCCAGCCATTGGTATGGGAGAATAAACTGCCATTTGTTCATGTCCCCATAGTCGTGTTAATTTAGGAAGTACGAGGGTGACTACTGCTTTTCCTCTGTTCAGAATGTCTAGTGTTCCAGCAGACGATAAGCGACCAATCAACTGTTGTACAACACATTGTACACAAATTGATATTTTCAATTATCCCCATGACATTTCCTAAGTGGGAGAAATCCCACTCTGCTGCCCTTTCCTTGCCAGTTAACTCTGTGGCATGTGGGAGTCTTAAGCCTGTCAGCTCATTAAAATAAGCCGGTCGGTGTACCTCATGACACATTGCAATTGCTTTCCATATCATCATTATGTACTGTGTCTTACGACAGGTCCATATCTTCTTCCAAAGCGAGTTCTGCGCAGAGGGCGATATAGTGCTTCATCTTTCATTTATAGTATCCTCGCTATTACTTAAGGTTATCCAGTAGCTGCTTAAGTCTTCTTCATCGTCTTCTCATTACTTCTACCCTTTCCTCTATTTTTCCTTCAATAGCATGTTTTAGGGGGCAGTTCCTACACAAGATATGACAAATCCAGCTAGCCTTCCTTCTTATTGTGTGTAGGATGCTCACCTCCTCCTTCAGTCTTTGTAATACTTCATCTCTCATACGATCGGTCCAGCTGATCTTCTACAGATCCCTCACATTTATATCGTGTTATTTAAGCTGTATTTACCATGTAATTTCCCCAACCAATACTTATGCATGTCTAAATTTTCAATGCTTACAGTATATTCTGGTCACATAAATTCTGTATGTTCAAACCACATTAAGCTTTGGTTTAACCCTTTAAAGGCGAAGCTTATCTGTTTTATATAAGGACTCAGTGCGTACCGCGCTGTAAACACTCTCCAATTCGGTTATAAAAACCAGTCTCTTAATGTTTTATAAGGCAAAAGTTGCTGTTTGTTCTGAGATCCGTACAAAACACATAAACGCAATGTGGGCACCACGTAGAATTTTTTAACGTTAAACCTGGTCGTATGTAAAGTTACCGCTAGGCTTTAAAAGGTTAATAAACAAAATGCAACAAATGAGGCATGATCAAGCGTCAGGAAATGAAAACACGTATGGGTGAAATCAAATAACGACTCTGTATGATGGGGAGTGTTTTAAATTTGAGTGACTGAGTGCGTAAGTCATTGACACATAACGGACGTTATTACTCTCATGACCAAAGCCATTACTCGTCTGACGTCTTCGACTTCCGTCTATAAGATTCTTGTAGCTGAATGAGGAAGGAGCATGTTACTTAGCGCCAGGCACTACTATTACGTAAAACATAAAGATGTAAATTAAATTAGAAATTTAGTACATTCTGGGATGTGACAGCACTTAGTCTGGTAGATAAGAAACAAATTTTCGGAAACGCCTGCCTTCTTCTACAGAAGTTGGTATTCATGTACCAAATTACACGGCGTCACTTCTCGGAAAACAGTTATATTCGTAGTCACCGCCGTGATAAGTAGTTAGTGGACGAGTTTGATTTCTATTTTTCCGTCGTAACCGGTGATTTACATGGAGGCCAAATACTGTAGAATACGATCGAGCCCCTCAGAGCGGTTCGTTGTGTAGCACAGGGCACAGTTCTCATTAACGGCTACAGCTTTTATGTGGTATTGTTGTTAGTAAGGAAATATGTAAAGGAACACGAAGAAAAATAATTTTTGTGCGAAATATTGAGGTTATCTTAAAGCGATTCTATCAGCGACGATTCAAATTTTTATGCAATAAATCTACGTCAAAGCCACAGAATGCTCCAAAGTCACAAACGACAAAATCTGGGAATGTGTGTACTTGCACCAGATTTGAGTAACTTACACTTTTTTCCCCTCTCTTAAACTTGAATGATACTTTAAAATGTGTCTATTGTTTAATATGTTCCATGTCCGTTCACTATATTGTAAAAAAAATATTAAACACCAACAAACGCACAAAGAGTTTTTCCGTCAATTATAACACACTCCCACATGTTTCGACTCTGCTGGGTCATCTTCAGGGAGAAACTTTCCGTTTGAACTCTTTGTGGTCTCGGCTTGTACTGTATAAACAGTACAAGCCGAGACCACAAAGAGTTCACGCCTCCATAAGCGGCGCAATGCACAGTCAACAGCACATTCTCGCTCAATTGTATAGTGCAAACTTAGTGTAACGACAACGGAAAGTTTCTCCCTGAAGATGACCCAGCAGAGTCGAAACATATAGGAGTGTGTTATAATTGACGAAAAAACTCAAGCCGAGACCACAAAGATTTCACGCCTCCATAATCGGCGCAGTGAACAGCCAACAGCACATTCTCGCTCAACTGTATAGTGCAACCTAGGGTAACGAGAACGGAAAGTTTCTCCTTGAAGATGACCCAGCAGGGTCGAAACATGTAGGAGTGTGTCATAATTGACGAAAAAACTCTTTGTGCATTTGTTGGTGCTTAATGTTTTTTGTGTATATTGTATTCCCAGTTTTCATATAAATCTACATGTTAGGTTAGCAACATTACGGTCCGCTTTCTCTTTGCTTCTCCGCTGACGTCTGGGTTCTGTCTCAAAAAGCTTTGTCTATGAGCTGCGGACCTAAGCCTTATCTTATACACACTGAAGTACGCAATCCGTATTTAGGGCAACCATTCCTTCCTCGTATCACATAATACCCCGCACACGCAGCCAGCCTATTATCTGGCGAAACGCCACTATTTGAGAGCTTAAACTAGATCACAAATCATGGAGCAGATCCACTTGACGCCATCCGCATCACGTTGTGATGTATCACCGCTTTTCCTAAAACATAGAACTTCTGTTGTGTAATTTTTTTGTTTCGTGGTGGTAGGGTTATGTACTTTATCCATTATCAGGGGTCCTGAGGACGGAAGCAGAGCCAGCTTCCGAAACGTAGTGATTTTAATTTTTTTAATATTTTAATATTTTACTCTCTGGACGATGGATAAAGTACATAAACCTACCACCACACAATATTATACAACATCGTTAAACCTTTTAGAATTTAATTTTTTATGTTATTTAGACCTTGCACCTTGTCATAAACTTACTAACTAACAAATTCACATAGTAAATACACATACAGCGTGTATTAGAAACCCCTATGTGTTCTTCAACAAACGTTTGTCAGCTTCAGTGTGTACATAGCAAAGTGTACAAGAATTTCTCATCCACTTTCATGTTAAAAACATCACAAATTAGGAGCTCAAACATACAAAAATTCTAGTCACATGTGACTAGGATTTGTGAATAGGACTTTTGTATGTTTGAGCTTCTAATGTGTGTGACTAGAATTTTTGTATTTTTGAGCTTCTAATGTGAGATGTTTTTAGCATGTAAATGGATGCAAAGTTCTTGCACACCTTTCATGTATACTCCTGAAGATGACAAAGATTTGTCGAAATATATGTAGAGGTTTTTAATACACGTTGTATATGTATTTACTATATGAATTTGTTTGCCGTTATTAAGTTTTAAAAATCAGTTGTCTGTTTCAGTAATTTCCTGTGATTTATAATTTAAAAGCTTGCTACTTACATTACCACTTGAATGTTTGTCTTTAACGAGAGAGTTTCGAAAGAATGTGGGATATATTTTTTCCCTCTTCATGCAGTGTACATCTTTCAAAAAATTACACGGATTTCCCGGTTCTTTGCATTGATTTTTATTGGAAAATCTATTCTTTTTTGTGGGAAAGTTTCGCCTTTGATTTTTGTCATCATTTCAGTATTCTCGTAACGTAGCCTAAGAATAAAATTATTTAACTTCAAAAATACGATTTGTATGTTATTACAAATACCAACATCTACGGTATGCCCTCCAACTTCCGCTTTTAACCACCTTGTTTGCGTTATTGTAACCAGGCATTGCCTTCTAGTAATAACATTCGCTGAGGTGTCCTGGAGAATACGTTGGCAGCAGAGATCCTAGCATACGGCCTTCATGATCACCTGAATAGCCTGCCTAGACTTTCTGTCGTGACCTTGCTGAAGGATGCCGTCAGCAAAGATTACAGCATTAAGCGATAATGGAACGTATATTTAAAAGCTATCCCTATACGGGCGTGGATAGGCCAGACAGACCTTGGGGATCCAGGAGGTTGAGGCGCCCAGAATTTCTAGACAACCGGTACATGAAGGTACTGGGGTTGTCAGCCTTACGCACCGGCCGCCTTTACCCCCAAAAGATATCCCTTGTGTTCAATTCTGTTAGAGACTCAGTCGACCCGAAGGCCGCAGAGCGGCCGGCAGTATTAAGTCAATGACAAATCTCAATGATCCCATCGGAAATCGAACCCGCAGCCTTCCGGCTTGTAGCGCAGTGCCTTGAGGAAGGCATGTTTGCATTGTTTATATTTAATCAAATCCAGTACAGATGTCATTGTGTAGGTGGTGTAGGTTCATATCAGGAAAAATATACTGTAATATCATGATAAAGCTTTTATGTATAAACAATAAAAGTCGAATTTTAGCAGAAATTATTTTCGCGAAACATTTTATGATCAACAGTTTCTCTTTGAAAATTCGACAAGTTTAGTACTGCTCGTAGCAGGTGGTATAAAATCCTACGGGATTACTTTGTCGCCGGAGCACTAATTTTCATGGTTTAGATTGCAAATGTGTAGCTTTGCTTCACTGCCTTTGTATAAACTCTCCAGTATTTTATAGCATATCCGAAAAACTAGTACTTTCAGGTTTTATGTAGTCGTAAATTGGGCGTTTCTGATTTTGCGTCTGTTGTGTTAAACTTTAGGGTCAGGTTGAAGGGTAGTAAAGGGCAAAAATGTTTTCATTGCCCTGTTTTATAACCTAATATCTGTCACATGATACTCAAAAAGCAAGTATGAGCCACAAATAGACCTAAGTCGTCTAAATTTTGTGACAAAATTTGGAAGGAATGAAGATTCGTATCTTTTTGTAAGTTTATTTGATTTCCCGGCTTTGTTCATCAAGTGCAGGCCCAAGAAGAACACAATTTCCACAAATGGGATCCATTTCTTTCCACATGTAAGGGGGAGATGAGGAGCCGAGCCAGTCCTAAGATTGAGTGCAAGGGAGGACAGAGTACCTGCTGATCCATCCTTTTGCCTGAGGAAGGAAACAGGTCTACAAAAATACTAATCACCGACAAAATGCACAAAGAGAGTTTTATCATCAATCGTAACACACTCCTATATGTTTCGACCCTGCTGGGTCATCTTCAGGGATAGCTTTTTGTTATCGTTACACTAAGGTTGCACTTTATATTTGAGTGAGAATGTGCTGCTGACTGTGTACTGCGTTGTTTTTGGAGGCCGGGACCGCACAGAGTTCACGCCTCCAAAAACAACGCAGTACACAGCCAACAGCACATTCTCACTCAACTACAAAGTGCAACCTTAGTGTAACGATAACAAAACGTTCTTCCTGAATATGACCCAGCAGGGTCGAAACATGTAGGAGTGTGTTACAATTGATGATAAAACTCTCTTTGTGCATTTTGTTAGTGATTAGTGTTTGTGTATTGTATAGTGCACGGACATGGAACACATTCAATTTGAAGAAGGTCTAGTCCAAAGTCCGTCATATTGTTTTTGAAACACTACACAATGGACACAGCTGGTAAACCGAGTAACCCTCAGTCCAGCGTCAGAAACGCCCCCACAGCTGAATAAACACCCTTGTGTCAACTATGAATTGCAGCAGACTGTCCGCAAGGGAAAGAGCAGTGTTTTGTCTAAGTGATGTACACACTTGAGAATGAGTTACTTGTGGAGACTATTTTTGCGATGTCTGACATGTTTTATGGAGACAGTTGGTCTGTTTTATAAAGAGAAAAGACTGTTTTGAGAAACATCTTGAAATGCCCTGAACAACCGAAGGAAGTGGCGACACAAGGCTTTTTTTTTGCTTTGTTTTGTTTTGTTTCTCTTCTTATGCGACGCACTCTTCCTTTTCTCGCATTCCTTTGTACGATTTCTCTATTAGTATTATTTTTGCCGCAACTATTTCCAGTTTTATCAGAGGACATCCCGTTTCGTTCCACTAACTCATGATATTAAATTAATACAGTTGATACAAATATCTTGTTCCATAAAGTCAGTACTTGTTTTTATAAACGATACGCGGTGGCGCAGTTGGTTGAGGCACTGCGCTACAAGCTGGAAGGTCGCGGGTTCGATTCCCGATGGTGTCATTGGAATTTTTCATTGACATAATCCTTCCGGCCGCACTGTGGCCCTGGGGGTCCACTCAGCCTCTAACAGAAATGACTACCAGGGATATTTACGTCTGGGTAAAGGCGACCGGTGCGTAGGGCTGAAAACCTTACAACTTTCATGTGCCAATTGTCTTGAAATCTGGGAGCCTCAACTTCCTGGAACCCTCAGGGCCTGTCCAGGCCTGTACAGGGATTGCTTTACGTATTAGTTTTGCTCACCTGACGTCGTAATTTTTCAGGTATAATGTGCACAAAGAGACGAATTGCATAAAGATGTTAAGTGCATATTCTTAGTGACTTTATGTACATTGCAAACTCGAAGGCGGTATGTTAAGACCAGCTGTTGAATTTCTCAGCACTAAAGGGAGTAGCCTATACACAGAAACACAACTAAAAGTAACCCGTCTCTTTGTGTCACGTGATACACGCGCTCTCTTCATCCAGTATGGTATTCTAAACTATCAGCCACAGCGCGACTTGACTGCTAGTTTTCACGCAAGTTCCCTTCCCGGTTTTCAAGGAAATATACTAGACTGAAAATGGAGTCAATATTTCCTTTTGGTTATTCTCTTTGCCAACATTGCCGCTCTCAGAGCTGGGGTGGAGTAACTTGGTGGGTTTTACCAACTTCAAACCAAAACTAAGTTCTTAAACCGCAACCGCTTCCAGATGTCAATATTGTAATGTCTTTTACAAAAACATGTATGCAGTTAAATGTGCTACTTTAAAATTTTATCACAATATGAAGTACATGCATTATTCACGGCATACACTCTTGTCAAACAATACTACAATCAAAACCTTCAATTTGACACAAGCCAGCATCGACGAGATTATGATCATGTTTATTCCCTTAAATACTTGCATTAATTTGGCATGAATGGTCTTGACATATTAAACATCTCTGTGAACAAACAGAAACTTTTCAAGGCTTCTTACAGTAAAATTAATTGTATTGGTTGTAATATTTCTGATCTGAATTAAATAATGTTCATTCATGACACAAAAAATATTTTCAGTATTGTCTGACAGACTGTACAGGCGAATAATGCATGTATTTCACATTAACGTAAAATTGCAAAGTAGCATTGGTGCCATGAATGAAAAATTTAATTAAATCAAAATGCATGGAATAAGTAGTGTCAAAATTGTTTACCTGAATTTATTTTCCTAGGTGTCAGAGCTTCTGTACATGTTCGTTGTAGGAAACTGTTACTTCTTCAGTATATTTTTTAATACAAATTGAATCAATATAATTTGTAATGTAACACTGAGTAAATAGACTCGTGTTGAACAGGTTGTTGAAACTGTAACCCCCTACGCTGGCTATTATCAAGGAAGAATGCCTTTCCAAGTTCGGCTGTGTCACCGGCTATCATGAATGACTTACCCAGTGGCTTCATTTGGTGTCTCTGGGTGACATCTGGGATGGTACCGTCAAATCGGACACGACTGCCGCCTTCCAAATTCTTATCAGTTCTTGATAATTGCGATTCTCACAGCGGTGTTGCTGAAATTTCATCCTCTCTCGCCAAGCTCTTATACACGTGTGTATCCCCATCACATTTTAACCCTTTAAAGACGAAGCATATCTGTTTTATATAAGGACTCAGTGCGTACCGCGCTGTAAACACTGTCCGCTTCGGTTATAAAAACCAGTCTCTTAATGTTTTATAAGGCAAAAGTTGCTGTTTGTTCTGAGATCTGTACAAAACACATAAACGCAATGTGGGCACCACGTAGAATTTTTTAATGTTCTTTCCCAGCTTACTAATTAAATTAAAAAATGCGTGATTTTATGCGTTACAGTGTTATCACGCTAATGGTAGCCATCCAATAAAATATCTGTAATGAAATCAGAAGAACACCAAATTTTGGAAAAACTCAATGAGTTCAGTAAATTTTGCCCTGCTCTCTCTCTCTCTCTCTCAAAAGTCATTAAAATAATACATATATAAAAAGCCATGTGTTTCCCTTTTTGTGTAAGTTCGTAACATTGCGTTTTTTTCTCGAGTAACACCGTAAGTTATAATCTTAGAAGCTGACCTTTTGGGTAGGACACAGCCTCTTCTCGGAGACGTTTACCAACTTTTCAGATAAATCTGCTGATTTAAAAATTGTTTCAACTCTGAAATAAGCAGGTTGCTCCGAAACGTTGATAACTATGTGTCAGATTACAGGTTGTCACAACCGAGGAGACAAAGCCTAGTTCTATACCCCCGTGGAAACTTTAGAGTTCGTAAAAATTAAAAATGTGTGGAAAGAGCATATTCATGAAATGGTCGGACATAGCACAGTCATTAAGTGGACAAATTGTGGTGTGTTACTGGGAAATACTTGGTAATTTTATACAAAACACTAATCAAAAACAAATGCACAAAGAGAGTTATATCATCAATCGTAACACACTCCTACATGTTTCAACCCTGCTGGGTCATCTTCAGGGAGAACTTTTTTGTTATCGTTACACCAAGGTTGCACTTTATATTTGAGTGAGAATGTGCTGTGTGCTGTGTACTGGAGGCGTGAACTCTCTGCGGTCCGGGCCTGCACTGCACTGCAGACCCGGACCGCAGACAGTTCACGCCTCCAGTACACAACACACAGTCAACAGCACATTCTCACTCAACTATCAAGTGCAACCCTAGTGCCACGGTAACGGAAAGTTCTCCCTGAAGATGACCCAGCAGGGTCGAAACATGTAGGAGTGTGTGATGATTGACGATATAACTCTCTCTGTGCGTTTGTTGGTGATTAGTGTTTTGTATGATATAATGCACGGACATGGAACACATTAAACTTGGTAATTTGTTATTGTGATTGTTATTGTTACTGTAGCGATATTCTGAAAAATAGAAATGTGGGTAGGATCGGAAGGAAGTGAATACATCATAAAATTCTTGGGTGAAATTTGGAAAACATCCAATTAGAGGACCAAAAAGGAAGCAGGAGGAACAGCGTTAGATGTATCTGAATCAGGAAGTAAGGTTTGAGGATGGAGAGTATCTAGGAATTTTGTAAGGCAGTGCTCAGTGTTGGAACCAAAGCTGATATTTAAGGTTTTGTAACCACACAGTTTAAGGACTCCCCTGATCAGCCAAGTGATCAAGTAATCCATGTGGTAGAGCAGTCAAGAAAAACACAGTTCACAGAACACTAGATTAAACGCATAGAAGTTAGTAATATGGACAAAGGAAAGAGTGTGCCCAATGAAATTATATGGGGATTACCGACCAATTAATTAAATGCTTAGAGCAATAATGTTCCCAAATGCTGATAGTTGCTCTGTTGTTCAAGATATTCCTCACAGACGGAATACCGTAAATAGATTTTCAAAATACTTCGTATCTGGACCCATTTTGAGCCAGTTTTATCCAACTGACCATGCCCTCACACGCTATTTGTTTAAGATCTGTTTTGCTGTTACTCGCACATCTACTCCTAGGTTACACAAGCCGTCTTTTTCCTTTCTATTTCCCGAATAAATTTGTGTTTATGTCTTCGGTATTTCCATGTGTGCTATATGTCAAGTCCATCTAATCCTCTCTTATGTGCTAACCGTGTTTATATCTGGTAATGATTTAGCAGTTAAGCAACTTGTGTGTCAGCCTGTATTATCCAGAAGCGTTTGCATCCGCAGCGAGTTATGCTTCAGCCCACACAACCCCAGAGAGACGAAACAGCGAAATTGAAATCGTTGGTCCACAACAATTTTATTCATATCACGTATTCAAATTAGTTAAATTTCACTAAAGGTTTTGTTATTCTGGATTCATTTGTACAACGCAAAATGCTCTGTCCATATACATACGGAGAAATGTAACATTTCATTTGTGGAGACAGTGTGACGCCACACACGTGACGAGGCATGACGTCATGAATTCGTATTTCTTTTAGGGTGCAAGTTATATCTGCCTTCGGGCCCGGCCTTAGGCCGATCGGACCCCACACTTACGGGGGCCCCGCACTCATGGGAGATTCGTGTCTTAATAATCTTTGAAAATGATAAAAATGGACCATGTTAATTTTTCATCCTAAGTTACGTTAATATACCAAAAGTTTTTTCTTCGGCTCTGCACAGTAGCTTTTAGGGGCCTGCCCCAAGGGACTGCAATGGGGCTCCGGAAGACGGCGCTGTCTGCAGTTTCCACAAGTAACGGATAAGTCGGGTTCGTAAGTTAGTCGAAGAGCGAAATGCGTCGCACGGGTTCGGTCGCGTGCTTCCTCGATGACTCACAGCCTCGATCTGAGATCTGACCCGTTCACGTCTGTAACTAAATACCTTAGGCGTAACGTCTGGTAATCCGCTGGGCTTTACTCAGGCGTAGGTTGAGGTTTCTGCCTTTGTCTTGTGTAAGCAATCCTGGAGATGAGACGAAGTCAACAGTTCCCGCCGAAACGTTAACAATGGCACATTAGACCACGTGACTTCACGTTCTAACGACTGTAATCTTCAAAATACTTCCGCTTTAACCACAAGTCTGCAGGCGACATAAACATGAAACTGTCTTGGTATGTCCATTTCAGTAACAGAAATGTTCTGCAGAACGAGTATGGAAGATGTAGGTAAGTGTTTGTGCCGTTACGCTTATGTAGTTTACTTTAGAATATTCTTGTACATATTAGGGATTTTCAAATGAAACCTAAAGATAGAAATTTTTGAGGCCGTGGACTGGATTAATCTGGCAGTTTAGAGGGTCCAGTACTGGGCTTTTGTGAACACAGTTGTGGACGTTTGGGTTACGTAAGAGACTGGGAACCGTTCTGAGTAACTGATTGACAGCATCTGAAGAAGCAATCAAACACATTAATTGTTAGATAATGAATTTCATATAAATTACAATAAATATGCTTATTATCTCAGACATACTACATAACGAATTCGATATAACTTATAATAAATGTACTTTTTTATATAAATTATCATAAATACACTTCTTTGATATTTATTATAATAAATTATAATAAATATACTTGTTGTCTTATACATCTTACTACTTGCGTCAAATTTTTGTTATTACAATAAAGGTGGCCATTTTTTTATGTAAGGAATAAATTGAAAACATGTGATTCACGAAATATGCTTGTACCAAAGATCTTCAATTTCTGTTTCTTGAACCGTTCTTACGTACGTTAAATTTTGAAGAAGATACAAGATAAGTATTTTGTGTGTCGTGTGAATCACCCTGACACTTATAACGATCAAGAGCTACGTTTTTAAACTAGGTAGTATACGACAGACATAGATAATATTTAGAAGCTAAGGCCCTGAGCATCGTTTGGCGCCTGTACCATCCTTCAGTCGACCCTTAAAGATCCCCTAATGAAAGTGGTTTCAGGTTTGGCGCGCCTCTAGTACCCTTGTCTTGAACCATCACATTCCAGGCAGCGATTCGCGACTCATTACGGAAGCTGAAACACAGGAAACATGTCAGGGTGAGACAGGAAGCATGAAGATGGAGGGAAGGTTCACCTAAAGGAATGTGTGGGGCCATGTCTGCCATGACGTGCTCCCATAACAATAAAGTATCGACCATACTTGTCACGTCTGCAGCAGAAGTGAGCGGCAGCAGCGGTATTGATCAACTAACTAACTAACTAACTAACTAACTAACTAAGTGACTGACTGACTGACTGACTGACTAACTAACCAACTAACCAACTAACCAACTAACTAACTAACTAACTAACTAACTAACTAACTAACTAACTAACTGACTGACTGACTGGCTGACTGTCTGACGGACTGACTGACTAAATGGAGCAGAGGCATTCTGGATGACACAATCATTTCTCAGATAGCGAAAAGGAATTCTCGAGGATTCCAAAGTCTGACGTTTCATTACTGTATTTACAAGAGCCCGAAACTCCTCCTTGTCCTGGCCTAGGTTAATCCAGTTTACGCCTTACATTATATTTTCTTAAGAAACATTTTAATATTATTCTCCCATGTAGGCTTTGGTTTTCCACTTGGTCTTTTTAACCACAATCTTTGGACTTATTTTAAACTCTTCAATGGTCTGTGCAATATTTTTAAGTAACGTGTGTAACAATAAGAGTGCTTTGCGTGATTTCGGACTTCCACCGCGGTGTAAATGAGACCTGCGTTCTTTTGGGTTTTCACACAGTGTAGCAGGGTAGTCTCTTACCGACGTTTCGGGACAACCTGTCCGTCCCAGCTTCAAGGGTCAAGCTTGACCAAAAGAGCGGAGATCTCCTACGACAGGTTTGTTCTACGCTTCATACTTTTCGCTGTGCAGAATGTCTATATTACTGAAATGGACGTACCACGAGGTCTCATGTTTGTGTTACGTGGCAAGATGCGGCTGATTTGAAGGGTTTTGAAGTCCACGATCTTCTGGGTTACAATACCATGCAGTACATTTCATTACCCAGGCCTCGTACACGCCAGCTGGCTTCATACTCAGGGTAACTGCTAGACGGAATCAGATAGCAGAGCTGTGGAGTCGGTACGTAAAACCTACGACTCCGACTCCTCAATTTTTAAATCTCCGACTCCGACTCCTTTATAAAACCTCAATGTGTATTACATAATAATGGTAAACCTACTAAACGGTAAATGGAACCACAAGACTTTTCATCACCACCACGTGAATAATCAGGCTGCTTTCTAGACTTATAAACCACATTTAATATAAGTGTAATGGTTATTGTAGCTAGTATATATTTAAGATTTCATATCGAGGTCGGAGTCGGAGTCGGTACATTTTTACCGACTCCGACTCCACCCAAAATTCCTTCCGACTCCACGACTCCGATTTCGACTCCACAGCCCTGTCAGATAGTTCGTATAAATTACTAATGAAATGTATTAGAATATTAACAGTTGTGTTAGCAAAGCTGTTCAGCGTACAGAAGACATATGCGTTCTTTTATCTCGAAAAATATTAACATTTCAACTATGTCTGATAACTGTGATGCGGCAGACTATGAACGCCACGCCCCCATTGTTTATTTACTAGAAGTTTAAAAGAAACAAAAAAGTGCCGTTACAACTGCGTGGATCAAGGAAGTCGCTCTGGTGGATCATTAGTCTTCGCAAATGAGACATTCAATCCTGCACTTTGTTGCACATCCTTTGGTTCTACATCACATTATGTCTATTCTATGTCGAATTTATACATCAAAGAGAAACAGAAATACCAGAAAAATTATTTTTTGTGGCATTCTGGAATATATTCTTGAAACGTTTTCTTAAGAATTCTAAAACCTTCGTCTTAGTGAAGTTTTTTTTATTAACCCTTTAAAGACGAAGCGTATCTGTTTTCTATAAGGACTCAGTGCGTACCGCGCTGTAAACACTCTCCACCTCGGTTATAAAAACCAGTCTCTTAATGTTTTATAAGGCAAAAGTTGCTGTTTGTTCTGAGATCCGTACAAAACACATAAACGCAATGTGGGCACCACGTAGAATTTTTTAATGTTAAACCTGGTGGTACGTAAAGTTACCGCTAGGCTTTAAAAGGTTAAACATCGCGCCGTGAAGGTTTATGGGGAGGGAAAAGAATTTCGGGCATTGCTGAAGTCAGCACTAGGTGCGGGTAGGTGGTCAAATTTTCGTCCTGGCCCCATTACACCAAACACCCTAAAGATAAAGAATTTTGTAGGCCTCAAAGCCGCTCTGCACGCTGAGGAGAAAAGATTCTGGGCCTTCATGGAAATGAACCTCGATTGTCCAACACATAGCCCGGTCACTACGCCCGGTAACATGAAGGTACACGTTGTACCCCAGTAAATGGAGCTCAGAGACTGTAATGTGGCGCAGGATCATCGTTGCACAAGCGCGCGGTTGTCAATAAATTTAACATTTGTCGGGCGCCGTGACTGTTCCACTGCCTCTCACACCATATACATCATATGGTTACGTCATATATACGGTACAGCAGGCCGATATAATTTGTCCGTAAATGTGACGTCACACCGGACAGTGACTAACTTACGAGACGGCTGACTGAGTAATCGGGATCGAACCTGACCGTGTCCAGTCCGGTGTTGCGGCACGACCGGTCTCTTAGCAAGCGCGTACTGAGGGCCGTTTTACAGGGTGTAAAGCGGCGGGGGCGTGAAGCTGAGTACGAAACTTCATCCAGTCCTGAGGCTGAAGAGGCTTGCGGCTACATTTCTGCGGCCCCCTACGTCTTCATCGTATGGGACAAATTTAGCGCTTTTTCCTTTGAGCGCAGAACACATTTTCGTAAATCTATGTTCTTCCTTAAGTTGCTCTTTTTCTTTTTGGTTGCTTTTTTCTTCCTGTCCTTTATTTTTCACTCCTTTCCTTTTTCTTCTTTCTTTCATTACCTCCTTCCCTTTTTCATTTCACTTCTTGATAGCTGCCATATATCCCTTTTTTCTCTTTCCTTCCACTGGTTCTTTTTTGCGTGTCTGTGTCTCTTAACCTTTTAAAGCCTAGCGGTAATTTTACATACGACCAGGTTTAACATTAAAAAATTCTACGTGGTGCCCACATTGCGTTTATGTGTTTTGTACGGATCTCAGAACAAACAGCAACTTTTACCTTATAAAACATTAAGAGACTGGCTTTATAACCGAAGTGGAGAGTGTTTACAGCGCGGTACGCACTGAGTCCTTATATAAAACAGACACGCTTCGTCCTTAAAGGGTTAATGTTTTCTTTCCATTTTCTTTGCAGTCTATTTTTTCTCCTCCTTCCTGTATTCCAGTCTTTCTGTACACGTCTTATCGATTCAGAAAGGATATGTGTGCGACTTTTCGCTCTCTAATACTCCCTAGCGGCCATGTGTTGCTCTGCACCATATGGTCTGCTGTTCACCTGCGTGTAGCCATCTCTTTGCCTTTTCCAGCATTTAGAACACATCCTCTTTCGAAAACAATAGTCTGCAGAAAAAATTTCTGAACGTGAAGATGTCTGCATAAGGGCAATTTCATTCTACTCCTTCTGCAGTAGTCCCTACAGATTTCTACATTCTTACTACCCAATAATTTGAAGGCACAGCATAATGAACACTAAAAGTGACTACATGACAAAGCAGGGCGACATTACTGTAGAAGCAGAAGACTGATATCTGACTTCTCGCTGTTCCTGTTTGGGGATTTGACAATATTTCCTTGAAATGATTCAATGTGAAAACATAAAATAACATCCAATTAACCCTTTAAAGACGAAGCGTGTCTGTTTTATATAAGGACTTAGTGCGTACCGCGCTGTAAACACTCTCCACTTCGGTTATAAAAACCAATCTCTTAATGTTTTATAAGACAAAAGTTGTTGTTTGTTCTGAGATCCGTACAAAACACATAAACGCAACGTGGGCACCACGTAGAATTTTTTATGTTAAACCTGGTCGTACGTAAAGTTACCGCTAGGCTTTAAAAGGTTAAAATAATGACGTGATTTACCTTGCAACTTATATGTGGGGTATGAGAAAGTGTTAAACTCTTTAACCGTTCGTATCAACGACACTGAGATTGTGTGAGATTTAAGGGTTTTGCAGAAAAGCCGGATTCCTTTATCTGTGAAACAACGTCATACTCCAGAAGCCTTCACTGACTCTCATCTACAAAATTTTCTGGTCATCGGTATACATTTGCAAGTGTACAGATCATCAGCAGGTGCAGCTAACATGCCAATTTCTTACAAAAACACTAATCACCAACAAATGCACAAAGAGAGTTTTATCATCAATCGTAACACACTCCTACATGTTTCGACCCTGCTGGGTCATCTTCAGGGAGAACTTTTTGTTGTCGTTACACTAAGGTTGCACTTTATAGTTGAGTGAGAATGTGCTGTTGACTGTGTACTGCGTTGTTTTTGGAGGCGTGAAATCTGTGCAGTCCCGGCCTGCAACCAATACACAGTCAACAGCACATTCTCACTCAATTATAAAGTGCAACCGTAGTGTAACGGTAACAAAAAAAGTTCTCCCTGAAGATGACCCAGCAGGGTCGAAACATGTAGGAGTGTGTTAGATTGATGATAAAACTCCCTTTGTTCATTTGTTGGTGATTAGTGTTTTTGCATAATATAGTGCACGGACATGGAACACATTAAATTTATGCCAATTTCTTATTCAAAAGGCCTAGGGGTTACATTATAACCTTACCGTCAAACTTTGAAAGAGTTTTACCACATAAATACCTACACAGTGGCAACTGACTGATGCAAGGAATAGCAGCAGGTAGAGAAGCGTAATATAGGCTTACTCTATTAAACAGTATATAAATTTATCTCAAATGGTAAAACGTGTCTGCCATCTTGTTGCTATAATGAAACGATCTTTGTCACATTGTCATATTTGCAAGACTGGCCATCATTCAATCAGTATTATGTGTTCCACTGCTGCCTCAAAAAATAATTATCAACACCAACCTCCAAATAAATTACGTCTGCATACATAATCACGTACAGTCGAACTCGGTTATAACGTCACGAAGGTTACAGAATATTTTGTGTCGTTATAAACGCGTGTTGTTATAACCGAGTAGTGTAATGTTATGTTTGACAGTGAGGAATTAATTGCTACCACAGAATATCTGACGTTATAGATGAAGTGTCTTATAAACCGATGTCGTTATATCCGGGTTCGGGTCTATATCCTTAAAGCCATTAATACGTCTGCAAAGTTACGGAAAACAAACGGGACCAGCACGGCTTTACTCCGTGATGATCGGGTTGCAGAAAGTGAAGCCTTAAGTGATATCACAGCCTTCACTTTATTCTTCCATTTGTCTTATTTAACCCTTTAAAGACGAAGCGTATCTGTTTTATATAAGGACTCAGTGCGTACCGCGCTGTAAACACTCTCCACTTCGGTTATAAAAACCAGTCTCTTAATGTTTTATAAGGCAAAAGTTGCTGTTTGTTCTGAGATCCGTACAAAACACATAAACGCAATGTGGGCACCACGTAGAATTTTTTAATGTTAAACCTGGTCGTATGTAAAGTTACTGCTAGGCTTTAAAAGGTTGATATATATTCACTTTGCTTTCCATATACCACTTGGCTGCTTTGTGATATTGATTAATACCAGTGTTCGAATTTTTCAAACGCTTTGCCTTACTCTATTTATCTGCTTGTAAGGAATATTCTAACCTTCATTTTACTCTAAATTCTCTTTTGTGAAAAACGTCATAAGGCATAATGGGCGCATGTTATTCGACTGAAATGCTGTGACGGATCATTTTGTTAAAGTAACTGCACGGAGTGATCTCTCCTGAGAAACTGGTAGGGATGCCCGATATTAGGGGTGGTCATATCAGTGTCGGAGCGTTTTGTCGGTTTAGAGAAACTTAAATTATACCAGCATCTGAATTCACTTTAAAGGTCATAATATGCCATATTTTGTAGTAGAAACCGCCTTATGTACATGTACAGTACAATGTAAATTTCACATGCTAATAAAACCGCTGTACAAATATCACTGAGACGATTAGGATATGTGAGACTTTTTACGATGGGCTGCTTGATTTTCACTTCTCCGTAACAGAAATGGAAAGAAAATATTATATGTATATATATTTTTTAATTTTTAGACTACAGTTTTTTTATAAATGACAACAGTGCTATGATTCATATCGATTTATCGATATCAAGTGTCATCCGGTATTCTCTTCTGTAGTCAAAAAATACAACTGCTTATTCCCAAGCCGAGAGACTTCATTTATCTTTTTAACAATAACTAAATCAATCAATCAATCAATCAATCAATCAATCAATCAATCAATCGGTATTTTAACGTGCAAGCTTAACAGCAAAAATACTTATTATAAAGCCAGCACAAAAAAAAGAAAAAAAACACGGACACAGGAACAGGACAAATAAACAAACACTAAACAAACAAACAAGGAAACAAAAGAACGCAATAATTAAAAAAAAAGATATGTAAAAGTACTGGGGCAAAACCCCTACACTCTGAAGACATACAGATAAGTTAATGTGAATAATGTCCAATTTCAGCGCAAAAACTGTTTTAAAGACGTAATAATAATAATAATAATAATAATAATAATAATAATATAGTAGTCCAATAAATAATATAGTAATAAAACAGTGATTGTGTGTGTGTGTGTGTGTGTGTGTGGAGACGTGTAGAACAAAATCATTCAATTGTGTAAAGAAGCTATATGATTGGCCGAGCGGATAATAATTTTACGTCACACGTACTGCTACTTAACACACTTTTACAACGCTCCTACGTTGTGAGCATAGCAGCGTAGTGTCAGTTACTGCGTCTGAATGATTAGCCTGAGGTTTAGGATCCGCTTAATTAAACTTGATAGAGGTACGTGCATATGGTAATGAAATATCCATTAAACTGCACGCTGTTTGGCGGTTTGGAGCAGTAGCGGAGTGAAGGGTTTTCGCCGTAAGAAAAACCACATTAGCGACTGTCACTGGAGATGCCTCATTATCTGAAGCTGCTGCCGAGGCCTGTGCGACCCTCCTCGGTCTTGGTACGTGCTGAAGAAGGGGGCCGACACAGCGCAGAGTCGGCAGACATTGACCAGCCGCTCTGTATCCTACCAAACGTTCCGCTTGAATTTTCTTGCAGCGTTTCGTTCCGAATTGTGGCTACTACAATTCTCAGAATTTCCTCCTGAGATAAAGCAGCGCTTTTAAAGCAATTTACTGCTTTAAAGATGCTCATATGTTTTCTTTGTTTTATAAGAGCAAGGTCCCAATTTTGAGGTTTACGAAACTTTATTCTGTGTGTAAAAAACCCGGAACCAGTTTCTGGTGGTATCTCATGTGTCATTCCGTCAGGATGGAACACTTGAACATCTGTTGTCTAGTTCTAAAGCAAATAAGTGTTAGTAATTAGTTTCCCCAAATTTGTCTTCGACACTTTTCATTTTGGAGTAAATATTTGCCCCCAGGTGGTAGAAAGTAACATATTAAAGTAGAAAATTACACACTCAGGAGCTTCATAATTTTAATTCGTCAGTACAGAAGATATGAGTGTTGTAGCATATGACGCAATGTACATTTGTATTCAGATAAATATATAGTTAGATAGGTTTGTTAATTAGTTAAATAGTTACTGAAATACATAGCTGGTTCAGTAGAGAATAGTTTCTTTCTATGCCACATGTAATAGTGTTTCTCTAACATGTGTACTGGTCACTTATTTTTATATCTGTAGTCGACATCTAGTCAACTAACATGCAGGTAGGAATTTTCACTTGTTTTCACCGTGCATTTCTATATAATACTGATAAATCCACCAATAAGATGCACCATAGACGATAAAATCACTTTTTATTCACTCACTTCACCTACCCCGACATGTTTCGGTGCGTCATCACACCATCCTCAGGGGAATTTTGCACTTCAAAGACCTTTTCACTCGGAAGGACATAGTATATGTAATATTGTTGCCATAACATATAACGTTATATGTTATGGCAACAATATTACATAGACTATGTCCTTCCGAGTGAAAAGGTCTTTGAAGTGCAAAATCCCCCTGAGGATGGTGTGATAACATATAACGTTATATGTTATGGCAACAATATTACATAGACTATGTCCTTCCGAGTGAAAAGTCTTTGAAGTGCAAAATTCCCCTGAGGATGGTGTGATAACATATAACGTTATATGTTATGGCAACAATATTACATAGACTATGTCCTTCCGAGTGAAAAGTCTTTGAAGTGCAAAATCCCCCTGAGGATGGTGTGATGACGCACCGAAACATGTCGGGGTAGGTGAAGTGAGTGAATAAAAAGTGATTTTATCGTCTGTGGTGCATTTTGGTGGTGGATTTATCAGTATTGTATAGGTAGGAAGTTCATCCTGAATTATTTTATTTCTTTCCTGAGGAAATTCAGTTGCACGTCCATCTGTCAGGGGCCGCAGTGGCGCAGTTGATTGAGGTACAGCGCTACAAACCGGAAGGCTGGGGGTTCGATTCCCGATGGTGTCATAGGAATTTTTCATTGACATAAACCTTCCGGCCGCACTATGGCCCTCGGGTCGACTCAGCCTCTAACAGAAATGAGTACCAGGAATATTTCCTGGTGGATAAAGGCGGCCGGTGCGTAGGGCTGACAAACTTACCACCTTCATGTGCCGACTGTCTAGAAATCCGGGAGCCTCAACCTCCTGGAACCCTAAGGGCCTGTCCAGGCCTGTAACGGGATTGCGTTACTTTTACATTCATCTGTCACCATGCGTATCACATCAGTGTTTGTTTAATGTCGCCCAATCGCTCTTCCTATCAGAATATTATCAGATTACGTTAGCGTTGAAATTGTGATAGACCAGTGGTGTAATGAACTGAAAACTTCTAGCTCGATATAAATTGATCATTCGATATCTCGACCGGCCACTATTCAGGGAAGTCCCTCGGGCCACGACCACGTACCGTTCATATGAAAACAAATCAGTGCTATTGTGTCTGGTGACAGCCGATGGATGCAGAGAGTACGCAGTTCAACAGGACGCGAAATCTAGTCTTTAAATTCATCAAACGGCGCGGCACAGCTACAGAAATTTAAAACAATGACAGCTGATGGCGTGGTGGGAAAGGGGTGAACAATCTTGGAGGTGACTGGGACCAGTGTTTGCCAGTTACTTTACCATACGTTTCAGCAATACGACGAATGGAAATAAGTCGTCTCTGTGCTCAATCAAGCAACTTGTCAAAAAGGTAGACGCGGTAGAGAAATATTTACTTTTCTTTCAAGAATTATTCAAAATCCAAAAACATGTATTGGCAAAACGCAGAGGTTTCTAATGTTCAAGCAAGTTTTGTGTGTGTGTGTGTGTGTGTGTGTGTGTGTGTGTGTGCGCGCGCGCGCGCGCGCGTACGTATGTATGTATGTATGTATGTATGTACACACACACACACACACACACACACACACACAGAGTCGAACTCTGTTATAATGTCATAAAAGGGACTGCATATTTTGTGTCGTTATAAACGAGTGTTGTTCTAACCGAAGACTCTAATGTTACTGTTAAGAGTGAGGAATTAATTGGTACCACAGGAAATCTGTCGCTTTAACCGATGTCGTTTTAGTCGGCTTCTACTGTATATATAAACTGCTGTAAGTATCTCTTTGAAACGCGAAACAGAGAGAGGAGGAAGGCGAAGGAAGGGTGGAAACGGTGAGAGAGGCGAAATCTATTGCAGGGGAAATGTGCAAGTTCTACGAATCCGAAAATTCCCACGCAGGGTCCGCTCGTCCTTCTACTGAACGTGCTTTCATTCCACTTACACAATACTTACATTATTGTAGTAAACTGTCGTCATAAATACTATAAAATATGAATTACGGCATGTGAGGTTGGCCATTGTCCACACTGTAGTACGTACTTAAAACGGCTGTTTAGTCATACTTTCCTGTTCACTGTTCCTATCAACTTTTACCATTCTTTACTTGTGGGCCCGCGGTAACGTCTAACTATATGTAACCCAAATATTATACCTCCCTCCTCAGTTCTTCCCTGACGATGGTGGCGGAAAATTCTTTCGAAACAACGGCAACAACCCACTGCCACACAGTGCAAACCCCAGAGAAGATCACGGTTCTATAAAATTTGACCACCCTGTCTTCTGCAGTAAAATGACTTTTCATTTGAATTCTTAACCATCTATTTTCGTTTGGGGAAGCTGACACACAAGTTACATCAGAATGATTTTTGTCGCCTGTGTTTCCGAAATTATTTGTGTTTTCATGTAGATCGAATAAAGTGGTCCTACTGGGTTCCTATTTCATGAGTTATTAATGTGAAATCTGTACTCTAGACTGTACTTCGTTTCTCTTGAGCCCATAATGGATGCTCTCTGTAAAGTGCGTGAATAAATTATAAGTCACTTTGTACAGTGCAACTAGGGGGCCAACAGCTGGGAAGGTTTCCGGATTATGTACCCGCACTCTTCGATCCATAACAATCTGCATGCAAAGCCTGACAGTTGCAACTTAACAGTGCAAGTGGCACTCGGCTTGTCCACTTCACAGGGCAGGGTCGCCAACTTAGCTGGTTTTTAACCAGCAACATCAGAAAATCTATAAGCAAAAACCAGTTTAAAGGGACGATAATTCTGATTACGGTGACGTTGTTGAAAATTACGTCATTAAACAAAACACTTTTCTTTGAAAACAGGAGGCAGAGGATCAAATTTGTATCTAAGAGTTAGAGTGGTCAGAAGGTGAAGACAGTTGCCTAATTTAGGGCGTCACACTTTTTATTCTTCACGAAATATTATTTTCGCAAATAAATCAAGGAGGATAAGATAAACGGCCTGTGTAACACGTACGGGAGGGATGATAAATCGATACAAAATTTTAGTCGATTACAATTGTAAACAAAGATTAAATATACATTTAACAATACTACAAAAATCAGACAACTTAAAATATATTACAAAACACTAACAAACACTTTACAATAGCCTGGCCTTTACAGTTAATTTAAGGTACTCTCAAATAAAACACTTATAAAGGGAAACTGTGTCTGTAACGGAATGAGGAAGGATGGAAACACCAGTACTCTTGCCACCTCAGAATTTCGCTCGGCGTCGATATTGGGCTTGTCGAATACAGAATTGAATATGTTATAGTGTGAATGTTACTTTCAGCAGAATTAATCGTCTACAGGTCATATTGCCATTACGAAGCAGGGGTGCACAAACTTTCCAAAAAATCGATGAGCCACCACAAAGTTATAGGCGCCTGTGGAGTGACATGAAGGCAGTGCTGTGCTCAGCACGCACAAACATTAGGCGCAACAGTGCAAAATTTATCCGCGGTGGCGACCTGGTCGCTGGGATTTGTGCAAGCTTCGCGTTAACTATTTCGAATTGTGGCTTTCCTTCTATAAATTAATAAAATAGTGACAGTTGTTGAAGGAAATTATATTTTCTTAAAAGGGTTTCGGATTCATTACAATCATCTGTACTTAGGGAAAGTGACATGATGTGAAACGCTATTTACTGGCGGCCTGTGAAGGCTGGTGGATGTGACGGGACAGCGTGAGAGGCAGAATAGTAAATAGAATGATGTAAGTAGGAACGCAGGATAAGTAGGAACAAACCGCACATAGAAATGGGTGCAGATAAAGAAAATAATAGACAAATTTATAGGCTTTTTAGGAAGGACTCTACGAAGTAGGTTAAATTGCCTCTGAGTGTAATTACTTACACGTCATGAAGACGTAAATGCGTACACGTAGATGTTATAGCTAATCTATACATTGGAAGATTTTTTAACTTTGACATCTGGTTGCATTTCTCCCTCTACCTCCCACCGCAGGAGAAATTCACAGTAAATATTAGATAGGATTTGAATGGAATTTGGATTGAACACCTGTGATCCATCGAGTGCTTGGTAATTTTAGTGAGACATTCCACAGTAACAAGAAAAGAAAAGGGAAATTAAAAACAGAATAAGAAGTAATCAGTAACAGAAGAAAAATGTCAAAGTACTGGTGCCCTGTGTTTGATGTCAGCTTACACCTTACACCACTAAGTAGACTGCTGTTAGTCCCAGAATCCAGCCACAGCGTTTAGTAATTTAGAAAGACTGAGTAACTTCTTTAGCCACGAGACAGTAATACAAACAACGCGCTCAGTATCTAAATTAGTAAATAAAACCCACGAAACCAAAGTAACTTGGGGGCTGCTTTAAAGGGAAGAAAAGTTGTTGAAAAATTGATGACCTCTGAATCTTGCAATTTGATTAACGTCGTTCTGCAGTTGGCCGGCCATCTTATTCTGAAAGTCTCCCCGCTCGTAACAGACAAAGAATGAAAGGTTCAAGGATAAATTTCTTTCTAGTTACGTAACACGTACACCAGTGCTTTAGTAGTTGTGCCAAATTTGGGAACAGGAAAGAAGAAACACAAAGAAGGGGCAACGACAGAAAGCGGGTTTAATGAAATCAGTTTAGTTTACATTTGTGTTCCATTATTGTGTGGGGATCCTCAGAGGGGGCACATTAAAGCCTCCAGCAATGTGAGAGGAAACTTTGAATTTCATTTCGCTTTTAAGATAAACTAGAACGCCGTTTCTTGCTTGTTTAAAATAACTAACTATATAAATATACTCGTATTATTCTCCGTCATCGTCATTAGAAGTGCCTTGTGTTAAAATTATAACATTGTGTAAAAACTTTAAACGCTTTTTTGTATGTTATTAATTTCGACAATAATTAAACTTGTATACCAAGGAAAATAGAGTACATTCTCGGCTCTACGAGTCCCGATTTTTCGAGTGTTCATTCAGTCTGAACCGTTGTGCTGTAGTCAAGGTCGCTTCTATGCTTGATAAAGAAGTCAGTTTTAGTGCGTGTCGCTGTGTGGGCACACACATGTGTTTCAGGCATATTGTACTTCCTTTGCAACAAACAAGCGATGACAGTTTCAAAGGCAAAATAATATTAAAGAAGAATTTTGCGTTTTAAATGAGCAGGAGGGTTTTGATTTCTTTCCCGTGTAACTTAATGTTCTTAATTCCACTGTTGTACTATTGTATACATCGATACTGTAATACAATGTTACACACATAGTACGTATTAACCTTTTAGAGTCTAGCGGTAACTTTACGTACCACCAGGTTTAACATTAAAAAATTCTACGTGGTGCCCACATTGCGTTTATGTGTTTTGTACTGATCTCAGAACAAACAGCAACTTTTGCCTTATAAAACATTAAGAGACTGGTTTTTATAACCGAAGTGGAGAGTGTTTACAGCGCGGTACGCACTGAGTCCTTATATAAAACAGATACGCTTCGTCTTTAAAGGGTTAATCTATTGTGGCTGACGTCACTATACGTAAACGCGCCTGAAATTTAATATTTGTTAAGTGTCAAACAAGCGATTTGTCAGTTCCCAGTCCCTGATACAGAATATCCCAAATTAGAGATGGCTGTAAACAGAATATTAATTTTATAACACGTGTTTCTGATAATATTTCTTATAAAAAACGCTGCCTTGTCACAACCTCACTTTTTTACTACTATGAGAAATTACGAAAAAGGAAACTTTTGCTAGTTTAATTAAGATATACTCGAAATACCGTCCCAGTAATAAGCTTGTGTTTAACAGTTTTTGTAGGTTCTTTGTGCATATACTCGCCTTATTACATGTAATATAAATTCTGAACATTTTTAGCTATTTTTTTTCAGTAGCTTTGAAATTGTTTACCCGTTTAATTTACACAACTGATATTTTTTCAAGCGGGAAAACTTGTTTTAGGCAAGGCTATAAATTCCTCGTAAATAAATGTTTTTAAAACTCATTAAGTTACGGAAGCAAGACAAGAAGTCTGTGTTCCTTTCTGTTTGTCTGTGTTGATTTAGTCTGTGTTTCACTCGATATAATCTACGTATAGGCGAAGTCTTCATATTGCAGTGTCTAGCAATGGTATCCAATGGTTACGCTCACGAGACAAATCTACTTGCTGATGGATGGTTACGTGAACGTTTCTTATTGGTTGGATACTCATAATTACAGTGAAACTTCTATCACAGCGATAACTGCTTATTTGTAGTATTTTAAGAGGTTTTAAATGATAGCGTAGTAGTTACAGCAACTCGCTACGAGGTGGATGGTCTGGGGTTCGAAAATGGACGGGGTGACTTTTTTCATGTCGTCTAGACCTATTGTGAGGCCCACCCCGCCTCCTGGGTAGTGGTTACTTGAGCTTTCCCGGGGCTAAGGCGGCCGGAGAGTGGTGCTGACCGCCGACTTCTCTCAGGTGCCCGATTGCGAAAGGGTAGGAGATATGTCTCCGTTTCCCCTTTACGCTTACACAGGCATGTCATGGGGTAACTTTTACCTGTATAAACTAATCAGCGTGTTTAGTCGGATTTAAATAAGCATACACGCCCCGAATATTTTTCAAGCCTCGGATTATATTACCGGATCACAATTGCGTATTTATTCAGTTATCAGTCACACACAACAACAAGCTAATTGTAAACCAGTTCTGGCGACTGGTTTGGCGACTGGTTTCGACTCTAAAATCAAAACGTAAAATCGAGCCATCATCAGGCCACTGCACAAGAACAGAAGAGCAGAAAACTCTGCAAGTCATGGCTGGAGAGCCCCCCCCCCCCCGCATCAAAAATGCATTGCAAGTGCTTATAAAACATGTAAAATTTACAGGAAGCCTAAGCAAAAACAGAATGTAGTTGTATGATGTACTCGTATATTAAAATTTTATACTTATCATACCATGTAAATATATTTAAAAATAAAATTAAGGTAAAGTGTCAAGTGTAAGGTTCTAAATGTTGTATGTTATTGATAGCTGAATAGATATATATTTGTGATTTAATACACTAACGGGGATGTCCTATAACAAAATTACATTACCAGACTTAAACACTTAGTCTTTCAGTTAGATATTGATGGATTTTAAGTGGAGTAATGCTTACTCTCTCAAGTAAATACGTTACGTCTTGTCTAGTGATAGCATATTGTGAATGACGCATTGAAAACGATGCATCAGGAAGTGGCTGTGGCCTATTCTAAATTACTTTCAAAAATTTACTTAGGGGGATTCGGGAAAATGAAAAAAATATTGGTACGTATTGCGGGTCTGAGTGGTCAGGTTTGGAACTGGGATTCCCCCGAGTTTTAACTACAGCAATATAGTTTGTTGTTTATGAAGTGGTTTATATGTTTAAATGTAATCTGGTACGATATTAACCCTTTAAAGACGAAGCCTATCTGTTTTATATGAGGACTCCGTGCGTACCGCGCTGTAAACACTCTCCACTTCGGCTATAAAAACCAGTCTCTTAATGTTTTATAAGGCAAAAGTTGCTGTTTGTTCTGAGATCCGTACAAAACACATAAACGCAATGTGGGTACCACGTAGAATTTTTTAATGTTAAACCTGCTGGTACATAAAGTTACCGCTAGGCTTTAAAAGGTTAAAGTGGAATTGGTCTTACAATGGCTGTGGTCCGGATCCTGTCTACGAACCACTGGCCTTAGAGCCCCAATAACATGTACGCTAACAACGTGTGTTGCCGCTGCCTGAAATGATGCGTAACCTCATTAACTGTGATCGATATTCCTAATCAAGCACTATATTATTCTGTTGGCAGGATGTGATTATCCGCCACGGCTGTTAGATAGAACGATTTCGCCCGAATTACTGCTTGTATTCGAAGTTGCCCACATCAGAATCCACGACGTAGACATTCGTCTCTACTGTTGCGCTGATTCAAAATAAGTACAGTACAACCCGGTTATAACGACATCGGTACTACACCTCGCCTACTGCGTCAGATATTCTGTGGTATCAATTAATTCCTGACTGTTAATCATGACATTGTATTTCTCGGTTATAACGACACAAACTATCCAGGCCCTCTCATGACGTTATAACCAATTTCGACTATAATACAGTCCTAACTCCACAAAAATGTAACAACAACACCAATGCTTCCGAAATCTTTGTCTTTCAGCGACATATGCTTCAACTAGATCTCATCTGGATTAATATAAACCTCACAATTATTCCATTTAAAACCGTAGACCGTAACGTACTCGCATAAATGTTCTTTAATACGAAAACTGGGATCCACGTATCACCGGCAGCCTATCTCTGGTTCCTAGAAGAGCAGCAGAAACGAAGGAATGACTGTCAACCTCACGCACGTTGAGTTACTAAAGCGATAATATAATCTGCAGTGACACGGTAAACATAACATAGCACATTTAATTAACACACCCTCTGTTTACCATTTAAAGCTATTCGTATTTCATGTAACAATATGAAACGGTATTTTGCTTCCTATCAGCTATGGTTCTATTGAACAATAGTCTGACACAAACATCACCATTACCGGTGAATTTTTATCGCAACACGCTTTTTCATTAAATTAATTCCGCCCAACCTAGCCATCAGTTGCAATGCAGTAGGCTATAATTCAGTATTATGTTGCACTGGTTTAATTACTTATGTGTTGTATGTATAATAGGCAGATTTGATTGATTATTGATTCATATCGACGATTGACAACTATGTGAAATGTTAGGTAGATTTTATGTGGAAATGCACGTCTATAAAGACATGGATCGTGAAGAAGAGGGGTAGGCTGGGAATAAAGAAAGTTTAGAGGAGTGTTGTGTTGTTATTATAAAGGATCGGGGTTTGTGACTGGCGTCAGTTCATCTGAGATACGTCCCACACGTGTTTCTCAAACTATGGATCGCGACCGAAATTTGGCTCGCGAATCCAATGCATGAAACTTCTAGTTACTAAGTCACACTGTTTTGAAAAGTGTATTAAAAGCAGTGTTTTGCAGTGACAATGTAGCAATGTCATTTTCAACGTTATTTTATAAAACATGATACAGATTATTGACTGCCAGGTTCGCCGGCCTCTCGACGTAAAGTTATGAGATCAGCCAAAAAAAAATATATATATATAGTTTTTTTATAAAATTAGCCTACGTTGACAAAATTTTCTCAATGTGAGGAGTGCCACAGAAAACATGAAAAAATTTAAATATTCAAAATCATGAAGACCAACTCTTAGATGTAAAAGCCACAAGAGGTGTCACGCCACGCGGAAGTATGCAAATGTTTATATGCTTACATTCATTTCACCAAATCATTAAAGTGTCACATTCGTTAAACGTGTTAATGACTTTCTGTATTTTACACCCACGTTTATTTCTGACTCCTGGACTCGCGAGGTAAACCTATGGGCCTACTCTGTCTCTTCTTTCTTAGTCCTTCCCTCTTGCACCTACTTATTCACAGCAGGTGTCGAGGGTTTTTATGATTTCATTTGATCACACTCAGACACACACCACAGTCGGTAGGAGTCCTCTAGATGAGGGATCAGCCTGTCGCAGAGACCTCTACTTGACAACACACAAACACTGTACAAGAGACAAATATCCATGCCCCCGGTGGGATTCGAACCCACGATCCCAGCAAGCGCGTGGCCGCAGACCTACGCCTTAGGCCGCGCGGCCACTGGGACCGGCCCTACTCTGCCTTGCTGCTCAGAAATGTGAGCAACTTTGTCGCTGGAGATAATTGCGTTCATCATTTTATGCTGATGCAGTACATTGAAATGGGGAGCCAGAAGACGTGAACTGTTCCAGACTCCATCTTGCCCATTTTGCTGAGGAGGATGTCGTCTGCTGCAAGTACAGCAGTAAGTGTAAATTCAGAAAAAAATATGTGGTGGATCAGCGCAACATTCATTAATACTTGATGCAGTCGTCTTACCCTGCCGTGAGTCGGGTAGCCTAATCTATATACTGACTAGGCTACGGGCTGCGAATCTTTGCGTAAAAGGAGACATTTCCCTTCCTACTGTAACCAGACCGTACCTGGGTCCCAGGAAGGCACCTGAGGAAAGCAGACATGGGACCCTTCCCCCGGAGTCTGAGCGATTGGGGCATGTGGCGAATCATTCCCCTTCATCTAGGGCAGTATGTTAACCTTTTAAAGCCTAGCGGTAACTTTACATACCACCAGGTTTAACATTCATAAATTCTACGTGGTGCCCACATTGCGTTTATGTGTTTTGTACGGATCTCAGAACAAACAGCAACTTTTGCCTTATAAAACATTAAGAGATTGGTTTTTATAACCGAAGTGGAGAGTGTTTACAGCGCGGTACGCACTGAGTCCTTATATAAAACAAATACGCTTCGTCTTTAAAGGGTTAAAATTACCTGGAGTTGTGCCTCAACACCTCTAGAAGTCTTTCCTGGCATAGTGCTTGATCCTTAGGGGATAACAAAGAGTCCAAAGGACAATCTGTCGAACTTGTCAATATCGGAAACAGCATTGCCTCCTTTGAAGGTTCCAAAGCTTTCTCAGGTTTTTGCTGATAAGTGTAGTAGTCAGATAAACGAGAGTAAATTTAATCTGTAGTACACCAGAAGACAGATAATGTACGTACGTAATAACATTGACCCGCGTTGCGTAACAACGTTTGCCGTGGAAAAGCAGTCGCTATTAAAAATTATGAGTGTATCTGTGTTCTTACCTTAGCCAACCTGCATGCAAATTGCTTTTCTTTCTTTTTTTTTGCGCACAATTATATTGTCATCTGCAGCCTGTCTGGCTCTACCATATTTGTCCACATTATCTCACAAAAGACACGATTTTCGGAAAAAATGTTTGAACATGCGTTATGTTTTGATTTTCTCTACACCTTTTGTCTGAAACCTCTTCTTAGTCTATTCTAAGAAGAATTCACTGAGATATTACCATGAATGCAGATATGTCTTCATGTAAAGTACCGGTTATTCTTGTCATATTTTAATAAAACTTGCACCTTCTCGTCGGATTTTGTAAAGATCCTCAAATATCAAATTTCGTGAAAATCCGTCCAGTGGGAACCGAGTTGTTCCATGCGAACAGATGGACGGAGGGGCGGGAGGGGGGGCAGGCGGAAATGACGAAGCTAAGAGTCGCTTTAGGCAGTTTTGCGAAGGCACCTCAAAGATTCCATGCCTACCGCACAGAGAACAGAGCGTGCATTCATTAGAAACACCAGTCAGTTATCGCTACAATTACAGGAACGTAGGTGGTGTTAATTGCGCAAACCTTCCAAATAAGTGCACTCACTGTGTCGACAAAACTTAGAATTTTCAGTAAGGAACCTTCTGGTAGATATGGTAACAACCAAACTTCAAAGGCTTAATTGATTAAGCACAGGAAAATCGCTCCTTTACCACCAATCTTATCGATTTAATTTAAATAACTTATAATATCCAGTCACTTAATCAGAAGCCATGTTGTGCCTTCAGGCTACAGACAGAAAAACACGTAGTTCTGCCATTACTGCTTTCCTTATTATGTGAGAAATTAGATAATGGATTAATACGTTTCTTCCTACTGAACCTCGTGTTATCCAATTGGCCGAAGTGAACCAGTTTGGCGAGAAAAGAGTGTGCTAGAACTTGAGTGACAGTCCACGACACATAACAACACATTTACTCGCTTTGAAGTTCTCGCTGCAGTGCTGTGCGTTCAGAACTATGCGATGTGGCGTGGTAATATTCGATGAGTGTTTTAGAGGGACATGACGCCATGTGCCGGAAGACTTGAATCTTAAACAAGACTGTTTACACCGTGAAGAAGGAACCAGCAACTCTTCCGAAATGTGGGCAAATATAATATTATACCGATCGAGATACATATTTCAAATCCTTTACAATTCTGTTAGGCTGAGCATTTTTCAGGAACACTAATTAAGTGCATTTGAGCACCTTGAAAAATGGGGTTATACTGAACATCTCAGAAACAGATCAGTTTTTTTTTAAATAATTTTCTTAGTTTAGAGCGCCCATACCAAAAAAAAAACCGAAATGCACGTTTCAATTCGGAGCGATATTTTCAGCTGGTATGATATTACATCCGTATTTCGCGCACATCTCATTCCCTTTCATCAAATAATGCATAAAGGAGTCCACACGTTGAGCTCTGGGATGAAGTTCTTTTTTGGGATACAGACCCGAAATATCTTTAGGAGGAAAGAAATAATGAACCTAACATCGTTTCTTGTTCTCGAATGTGCTAAAAGACTGTCTCGTTTAGCATAACAACGGGAATTGCAGCTATAACGTGAGAACACAGCGTTATGTGTTTGAATTTCTGTGCTGCTGGCTATTGCCTTCCTTCCTGCACACGTTTGTGCCCTCATGTAGACAAAAGCACACTCTAATTGGGCGTGGGAAAGAGTGCAAGATTCTTTTGTAGATTCTTTGTTGATTGTGTAAACAGATCGTAGCCCGTATCTTCCGCCAAATTCCGCCACTATCTGAGCGTGCAGTAAGCAAACCACAATCATCCCATTACCCGGTGTCTTCAAAGTGTCTGAATCATTTGTAAGAAACCGTGGTACTTTTTTACACTGTCAGCCGTAGCTCCCCTACAATTTGAAAAAGAATACGAAAGAACGCGTTTTTCTTTGTTGTGTAAAAATTTAATTTACACGGATTTTATGAAATGTTTTTAAAAGCTGGGTAAATAGAACGTCTTTTAGACTAACCGATACATAATCAAATGAAGGATAAACAAATTAAATAATTTCTAATAAAGAAGCAATTATTCTTGTAATTAAGCATGGAGTGATAAAATAAATATTTGTATTTTGTTATGGTTAGACTGAAACACGGATATAGTGACATATCAGCTTACTGAATGAATTAGTTTTATCGATCGGCAGTAAAATTTTAAACACGTGAAAATCTGCTTCATATTTATAGAAAAGTTTAAGTACTGCGAAGCTGAGGGTCTGAACAGACGCTCTAGGACTAAGGCAATTTCAGACTTACACAATTACAGAGAAAGTAAAAACTAACATTACATTTTTAAAATGCGCACCGAGTTTTTACTTCTGTGAATGAAAGCGCAATGAGACAAAGGTGGGGGAAGAATACTGCTGGGCGACAACAGAGTCTTTGGGAAGGTCATACTGCTGCCGATCAAATTCCATTGAGTTGGAATTTTGATATCAGCTGGACTCCCTTGCATGTACATATATAGTTGACAAAACGTATAATCAAATCCGATTTGCGCAAAATTGGAGAGGTGCATCGACTTTGGTTTAAGTAGAGCAGTGTTTGTATACTGGAGACCTCATGTTACAGAAGAATCGTATGCAAAGGGTAGCTGATATTTGTGGAAGAAACGTTAGTACAGGGGAGCTCATTTTTAGGACAAGCATAATCACAGGGTAACTGTCACTTCAAGACTAAGCGTAAGAAGGACGAATTTATACTAAATGCCTAAGCCCAGGCGACCAGACTGTGATCCACTCGCTCATTAAAAGGTGTTACATACAGTAAGGTAGTCGGCAGATTTCTGCTCCAGATTACCTGAATATAATTCAGTCTCTGTGAAGATGAAGGCAAAACTTTCTCCCGAAACGTCGTAACGAATGATCCTACACGATGTAAGAACCCAGAAGACCGTCACTTGAGCAACAGACGCCGTGAAAGCCTAAAACGTGTGTGCTATTAAAGCTACTTGTTAACACGCTGACAGCTAGAGACCTACACGTACAAAAACATGTTTAAACTGTAAAAGACGTGTTTTGTATATTTCTGGCCACCACTCGACTTCCATGGAAAAATTTACTTTGAACTGAATAAATGAAGGCCATCATAGTGGAGTATATTTGAAACAAGTAGCAGTTGTTTACGTGAACTGGGATTCAGCGTGTCCCAAGAGGCGAGTTGTTTTCTGCGACAGCTGCCGTCTGCTGCAAGATGCATCTTCAGGCAAATTGAACGGAACGTGCTGAGTGGCATCAGCCCCCGCTGTTCGTGACGTCACATCCGTCTTCCATGTGTTCCTCTTATCATATTCAACAGCCTCCTCTTCTGGCTTCTATCTCATTTTGTCGGCTAATGCTTTTATATCTTGAGTACAGACACACGTGAACGTATAGCGATGAGACACTTGCGAAACCTAGGCGTAGAGAGGAAGCTAATATTAATATGGATCTTAATGGTGAGTATAGGAACCACAGCACCCTCTCGTGAGCACCGTAATAGACTTTATTATCCATAAAATGGCGGAAAGTTTCTTTACCGGCAGAAGGACAGGTAATTTCCAAAAGGTTTCTACTGGAAGAAGTTTGTTGCAGTGGTTGACTCATTTATACAAGCATTAACTTGCCACATATTGCTCTTTGTCGATAGTCTGAGATGTGTTCGACATATAAGGCGTTTCGGTAGTTAGGCCCGCTGATATTTTGAAATATTGTTTTTGTGAGGCTGACATAATTTTAACAAATTGAACACTACACTACTTCGCTAAACTTTGGACAAATAGACGTACTTGTTATAAAATAATATTCACCAACTAATGCACCAAAATACATAAATCTTTATTCGTAAAAATCTCCTACATATTTGGACCCCGCTGGGTCATCTTCAGGGAGAATAGTCTGTTACACTGTTGGATGCACTTACACAGTTAAGTAAGAATGTGCCTTTGCTTTCATCCTCCGTTGACAGATATCTTGTACTGTTCGCGTGATCCTCCGTTGAGAGATATCTTGTACTGTCCGCGTGATCCTCCGTTGAGAGATATCTTGTACTGTTCGCGTGATCCTCCGTTGAGAGGTAACTCGTACTGTCCGCGTGATCCTCCGTTGAGAGATATCTTGTACTGCCCGCGTGATCCTCCGTTGAGAGGTAACTTGTACTGTCCGCGTGATTCTCCGTTGAGAGGTAACTTGTACTGTCCGAGTGATCCTCCGTTGAGAGATATCTTGTACTGTCTGCGCGATCCTCCGTTGAGAGGTAACTTGTACTGTCCGCGTGATCCTCCGTTGAGAGGTAACTTGTACTGTCCGCGTGATCCTCCGTTGAGAGATATCTTGTACTGTCCGCGTGATCCTCCGTTGAGAGGTAACTTGTACTGTCCGCGTGATCCTCCGTTGAGAGATATCTTGTACTGCCCGCGTGATCCTCCGTTGAGAGGTAACTTGTACTGTCCGCGTGATCCTCCGTTGACAGGTAACTTGTACTGTCCGAGTGATCCTCCGTTGAGAGATATCTTGTACTGTCCGCGTGATCCTCCGTTGAGATGTACCTTGTACTGTCCGCGTGATCCTCCGTTGAGAGGTAACTTGTACTGTCCGAGTGATCCTCCGTTGAGATGTACCTTGTACTGTCCGCGTGATCCTCCGTTGAGAGGTAACTTGTACTGTCCGCGTTATCCTCCGTTGAGAGGTACCTTGTACTGTCCGCGTTATCCTCCGTTGAGAGGTACCTTGTACTGTCCGCGTGATCCTCCGTTGAGAGGTATCTTGTACTGTCCGCGTGACCGCCGACAGTACAAGATAACTCTCAACGGACGATGAAAGCAAAGGCACATTCTCACTTAACTGTGTAAGTGCATCCAACAGTGTAACAGACTATTTTCCCTGAAGATGACCCAGCAGGGTCGAAACATGTAGGAGATTTTTACGAATAAAGATTGTATGTATTCTGGTACATTAGTTTGTGAATATTATTTTATATGATACAGTGCAGTGACATGGAACACATTATACATACTTGTTGTTATCTACGAAACCAGTTATAATCCACCCCATATATTACAATCCAATCACCAAGAAAATTGTCTGAAAAGGTGACACTTCTGGCTGGTATTCGGGAAGTGATAATTTCGAATCTCGGAAGGAACAGAGATTATCCTCACAGAAGATTTCATTGGTTTTCCTCTTTCCGTCCTGGAAAACGACTGGAGGGCATGCCAAATTTTCCAGTACCGTTTCTTTAATTGTTTTATCCAGTTTTTCCAACCAACTACTCTGTCGCCCACTTCGTACTCCCTGGGAAACTGCCACAGTCGTACAACAAACCTGCGGTAAATCTGGATAATTCCTTGCAGGGAAGATTTTGGATTATTTTGGGATAAAATTGTTAGAGGAATTTGGTATTTAACATCGGAGCAAACAGTCATTTGAATGTTGTGTTTCTACGTAACATTGTTCAATAATTATACAAATTGTCCGAAAGCGTTAGAGCAAAAGCAAGAAACAATTCCAATTCGTGAGGTTGCAGGGTACTCTACAGACGACGGCAGCCGTTTTCTGTGATTCTTTGGCACGTGTTTAACCTTTTAAAGCCTAGCGGTAACTTTACATACGACCAGGTTTAACATTAAAAAATTCTACGTGGTGCCCACATTGCGTTTATGTGTTTTGTACGGATCTCAGAACAAACAGCAACTTTTGCCTTATAAAACATTAAGAGACTGGTTTTTATAACCGAAGTGGAGAGTGTTTACAGCGCGGTACGCACTGAGTCCTTATATAAAACAGATACGCTTCGTCTTTAAAGGGTTAATCTTATCAGCAGTTCAGGCAAGTGGCAAGCATAAGGACCAGGCCGCTATACCGCGTTACTGCCTTACCTGTTGAAGGTGTTACGGCCCGTTGCAGGCTGTTGTAACAGCAAAAAAGAGGCTTCGATTTGCGTGTTTTCAGGCTTCCGCCGCGGTGTAAATGAGATCTTCACTCTTTCGGGATCTTGTGCAACATAGATGGTCAGTTGCGGACGTTTCGGGAAAACCTATCTGTCACATATTGAAGGACCAAGCAGTCCAGGAAGAAATTGGATTTTTTGACCATTGAAGATGGGATCCATATGCTTTCCCGAAACGTCGGTAGCCAACTACCAATCTGCGTTGTGTAACATCCCAGAAGAGCGAAGATCTCAAGCTTCGAGTCACATAAAGGGCGGGGAAACTGTTGGTCACCTAAGCGACTGCTAGCTTTTCAAGTATGACGTTCTTCTCTTATGGCGTTAGATAACAAAGTACGTTTGTCGTCGGGGGATATTAACCCTTTAAAGACGAAGCGTATCTGTTTTATATAAGGACTCAGTGCGTACCGCGCTGTAAACACTCTCCACTTCGGTTATAAAAACCAGTCTCTTGATGTTTCATAAGGCAAAAGTTGCTGTTTGTTCTGAGATCCGTACAAAACACATAAACGCAATGTGGGCACCACGTAGAATTGTTAAACCTGGTGGTATGTAAAGTTACCGCTAGGCTTTAAAAGGTTAACATGCGCTTAGTTCACTGAAACATGAAAGCAACGAATCAGAACGTGGGATGCTTTATGGTTTATTGTGTTGCTTGGACTTGAGACTTGAAACTCAGATACGGGTCTGCGTAGGGCGGATGCGTTTTTTTTCTCTCGCATGTATTATATGTGCGTCTCAGCTGGACCAACTACACTCATAAACAAAAGCCTTTTCCCCTTTTTTTCTTTCCCCACTCACTTTCTTCTATCACTGTTTCGCTCCTCCTACCCATTCTCTGCTTTTGTTCTTGATTTATGGTTTGCAAGTTTCTTCAGAGTGGCTGGCGTTGAGAGGAAGTGGCATCACTTAGTCTCTGTGACGTGGTTCGACTGAAACTCTTCCGCTCTCTCCATTCTTCTACTATTTTCTTCCAATCTACTTCTCCTTCTAAACTCCTTTCATTCTGTTTTTCTTTCCAACATATACGGAATGCATTCTGGATACACATATAAATCTGGGTGACCAAACTTTCCTGACAAAAAACGCTGGATTACAAAAAAAACTGCAAAGAAGAAACTAGGAGATTCTATAGCAAGTGAGACATGAAAACGTCTGTCTTTTGAAAGTCAGGTTTCATGAATTGTTTAATGTGTTCCATGTCCGTGCACTATATTATGCCAAAACACTAATCACCAACAAATGCACAAAGAGAGTTTTGTCATCAATTGTAACACACTCCTACATGTTTCGACCCTGCTGGGTCATATTCAGGGAGAACTTTTTGTTGTCGTTACACTAAGGTTGCACTTTATAGTTAAGTGACAATGTGCTGTTGAGTGTGTACTGCGTTGTTTTTGGAGGCGTGAACTCTCTGCCGTCCCGGCCTGCACTGCACTGCAAGCCGGGACCGCAGAGAGTTCACGCCTCCAGTACACAGTACACAGTCAACAGCACATTCTCACTCAACTATAAAGTGCAACCTTAGTGTAAGGATAACAAAAAAGTTCTCCCTGAAGATGACCCACTAGGGTCGAAACATGTAGGAGTGTGTTACGATTGATGATAAAACTCTCTTTGTGCATTTGTTGGTGATTAGTGTTTTTGTCAGGTTTCATGCTTTTCCTTTGAACTTCTTCCCACTCTTTTTTACTGCTAGAGATTTCCTTAAGTTCCCTAGTCAAAGGAAAAGTAATCAGCGAACTTACAACTGTATTAAATAAATAGCAGTTAATTTGTTCTAACCTTTATTAAAAAGGCAGAAAGACGTGTATACACTCAAAGAAATATAATATTAATTTATTTACGTTTTCACAAGAACCTAGCTCTAGGCTGACTCCTGAATCCCTGGATTCCATCTTAGACCCTCACAACTTACGTAAAATATAATTTTTAATATTATCCTCCCACTAAGTATTCGAACCCTCTTACTATCCTTATTATGTTTTATGAAAAATACGAATTATGTTGCTGCTCGTTACGTAATATGCCCATTTTCAGCCTCCTGTTCCTTGCTTTCTTTTGAGACCAGATATTTCCATCAGCTCGCTTTCTTAAAGACCGACAGCTTCTTCCTTTAATGGGAGAAACCAAATTTTATGCCAGTAAAACAATATGTAAGTTCATAGTATATGACAGCTTTTTTTCGTCAGGAAGAAATTTGCAGTAGGCCAGAACCTGAACTGAATGGTAACAATTACTTCCAGAAATTATTCTCTTGTTTACATCAATGCTTATAATTAAAACTTCTTATTATCGTTCCCAAGTATTTGAAATCTGCCATGTTTTTTCCAGGTTTTAGTAACTACTTTTGTATTATCACTTTGTCCTGCATTCTATTCAAAAACCATGAGCTTTATTTAATTTGTCTGCAATTTTTTCAACGTCAGTTCCAGCTTGTGTCTATAGCGGCTACACGCGAAAGCATCCGTCAATATAATGTACTATAAGATCAAATAAAGTTGAGAATATAGCCAAGTCCCTAAGAGTTACGTACAGTGATTATATTTCAGAGAATGGGCAATATCCAGCATGGTTGCGGTGCAACACAGGCATGCTTTCCCAGAAGAGAATTTAGATGCTTTGCTTTGAGGTAAATTGTTTTTGTAAAGTTGGTTCTCTCGCAGAAATATTCCGCCGCTCGTATAAAATTCAGTCTGTCGTGTGGCCTTATACAGACCCTCAAGGATCTGCACTAAGTAGGCTACCATTTTATTTCTGCCTCAACCAAGGAAATCTGTCTCGATTTTGGACCAAGAAATAGTTCAATAAAGGCTTCAAGCTACTGTAAACCGTGTCGCCTGAACTTATGAAGAAGATGCTGAGGTCTTTATAGAGCCCCTAGTCAGGATATTTAAAGGCCAATGGCTTGCGTTATTCAAAGGGCGCCGGGTGTAAATTGGTAAAGTTTTCAAATGAAGAAGAAAGACAGAGAACTGGGCTGAGGGCTCCGATGGGTGTTACTTATAGCTACATAAATGCGATTCAGGTAATTGCCTCTGCTCAGTGTTTTTAGAAATGGGGGGCCGCATTTGATGTTTGTACTTTACGTAGATACTGCCTCTTCGAAACGTGCGGAATTTGATTCTAAGCTGCGACTCCTGCTATATTGATTGAGGTATTGTGTGATTTTCCTCAGTTCCTACAAGCAGGTTCTTGGAAAGTAACTCGATATGGCCATTGCCGAATCCTTAAGGATTGTTTACTGTCAGTCTCCAAGTATCCCACATTCTTGACAACTGACGGCACCTTAAATTGAGTTGCAAGAGAGATATAAAAGATCCCGCGTTATGGTGGTCGCTGTTTAACATTTGTTTTCATGTTTCCTATTAGGGAAGGCCAGCTCCTGATCTGGGCTCTAATATGTGTTATCTTAGCCTTTTAAAACCTAGCGGTAACTTTACATACCACCAGGTTTAACATTAAAAAATTCTACGCGGTGCCCCCATTGCGTTTATGTGTTTTGTACGGATCTCAGAACAAACAGCAACTTTTGCCTTATAAAACATTAAGAGACTGGTTTTTATAACCGAAGTGGAGAGTGTTTACAGCGCGGTACGCACTGAGTCCTTATATAAAACAGATACGCTTCGTCTTTAAAGGGTTAATTCAGGGGGTCGTGGTTTTTCTTAGACGATGCAAAATATTCCAGTAGATAACTTCCAGAAAGGTCGTTATTCCTTATTCCTACGGCATTTCCTATTTAGCTTTCACTGTCTGATGCTAAATAAACAGAACAGCTGAAATAGCGTTGTTAAATAAACTGTGAAGCAGTGAGTGAAATGTAAACAAGAATTTCACAGAAGACGCTAATATATGATTTTTTAAAATAAAATTAGAATCAGTGTCAAAATTATGACAAGAATAGTATTTGAAAGATAAACAATTAATTATTGCGGCTAGATGGCACTGAAAGCCGCAACTGAGTGCTTAGCTCTCGGCTTCCTAATTGGAAGGTCTCGAATTCGTATCCCTTGCTTCCTCTGATTCCTTCTCAGGCAATTGCAAGTGTAGTCTCATAATTTCAGTAATGAAAGCGAACTAAATGCACAATTTTGTACTACTTTTTTATGTTTTATTCGCTATTTGGTTTTCATTTATGAAATTGATTTTAATGCATGGAGATGAACAGCATAAAACTTGTTAACGCCCAACAGGCGTGCAATGTACACCGATACAGAAACACCAGGAGGAAAAATAGTGAATAAAACATAACAAAGGAGTACAAAATTGTGCATTTAGTTTGTTTTAATTTCTGAAATTTATTTTAATGATGCACGGACATGAACAGTATAAAACTTATAGTCTCATAAATTAGTACACGCACACTTCCACATCGTCTTTAATTAATTATTTGCTAATTATTGTCTCATTTCACAGTGTACTTTCTTGGAGACAGAAACTGCCGTTAAATAAAAAAAATAACTAGGGCGAGATGGACGGGGCATGTAGCACGTATGGTGGAAAAGAGAGGTGCATACAGGATTTTGGTGGGGAGACCTGAGGGAAGGCGACCACTTGGGAGACCCAGACGTAGATGGGAGGATAATATTAAAATGGATCTTCAAGAAGTGGGATGGAGGGGCATGGACTGGATTGAGCTGGCTCAGGATAGGGCAGGTGGCGGGCTCTTGTGAATGCGGTAATGAACCTGCGGGTTTCATAAAATGCAGGGAATATCTTGACTAGCTGAGAAACTGTTAGCTTCTCAAGAAGGCATCTGCTGCATGGAGTTAGTTAGGGCGAGAGAGCGGCAGGATTTGACACCTTTAAAAAGCCAGGGCTGCTGCGAAATCCTCACCCCTGATCTGCACCCTCAGGCTACAGCCCTGCGTAGAAAGCGGTCAGGCCAAGTTTAAGATTGATGAGAGGGGCACAGGAATTGTTATTGGCGTCACGTCAACCCTCAACATTCCTCTGAACTTCTGAACGAAGCCTTTGGTTACATACATTAACGAAGCCTGACATCTGTCTGCGTCAGGGCGCACTAACTTTACCTCATCTTATTGGCACGTACTTAACAATGTGTTGCATTTCGCCATATTTGAAATCAAGTTATATTTTAGGTACCAAAACCTGGATGAAGTTCTGACACCAAATTTACTTAACCTTTTAAAGCCTAGCGGTAACTTTACGTACCACCAGGTTTAACATTAAAAAATTCTACGTGGTGCCCACATTGCGTTTATGTGTTTTGCACGGATCTCAGAACAAACAGCAACTTTTACCTTATAAAATATTAAGAGACTGGTTTTTATAACCGAAGTGGAGAGTGTTTACAGCGCGGTACGCACTGTGTCCTTATATATAAAACAGATACGCTTCGTCTTTTAAGGGTTAAAATTTCTTTCCCTTCGCTGCCAATTGCTAATAAACGTCGCCGTATCTCTCCCTGTGACGCTGTCTGTATGCATGTAACATTTACAGGAATAGCTGAAAGCATTTCAGCTATTCCTGTAATTTTTGGAGGTTATCAGGAAAGGTGTCGAAATTTTCTAATTTGTCTTTAGTTCGAACGGTTGTCACAACCATTTCGCATTAACTACATGAGTTCCTGCCTGGAGCTCGACATAAATAATTACAGGAGCAAAATACGTTTCGGTCTGACTTTGTACATTAGACTGACGTACACTGCGTATCTTGTGAAGTCCGTGCTATGACTCAAGACTCTTAGTCGCTGTCGTCTCACTGCGGGGACAAATTCTTGTGGGAATTGTGGTGGACAAAGTGACGCTGGGACAGGGTTTTCTCGAATATCCGTGATTTCCCACGCCAGAACCATTCCGCCAATGATCTATATTTATTTATTCCTCACTCACCGACTCTTTGTACCCTTAGTAACTGAGAGGGTTGTTGAAAATCACACTTGAAAGTTTTTAATGTTATATTTCCATAAATCTTACTGTTTTCAGAATAATTAAACAGAAAAAATTCGAGGCATATATTTCTGATTTTTTGCATTTACGACGAATAGTCAACAGTGGCCTGACAAAAATGCAAGAAGATTACCGAAGTGTATATGGTTACATTAAATAAGACAAGGTCCTTAGCAATTTAGTTTATAAGTACGCGTACGCCTATATGCTTGTCTAATTGAAGAACCGGGATATGGCAGTAGGTACTGCAAGTAGACTACACAGACTGGAAGCCCGAGGACTTCTGCTCCAACACGCGGCTGGTGCCAGAAATTTATCTCTTCTATCAATCCCGGCTTCCTATCCTGTGTGTAACCCAGGAGAGTTTCTCCGGAGAGTAAAACACCCCGCACGCGGAGTTGACAATTTACCCCATCTGGTACCGGGGCAACCATATGTGTCCGTGGCTTACAGAGGGAGAACTTTCCCTCTGTACATATTTAATGAAAATTGAATTTGAAGTTGGTGATAAAACTATTGGTTAATTGGAGTTTAAATTTTGTTTCCTTTCGAGAGAACAAAACAAAAGACAGCTAAAATGCTGCAATTTTTATGCTGCGCGTTCATTCCCATGTTGTTTAAATTTGGCTCAAACTGTATGGACAAAAAGTGTTTCCACCAGAGTGGCGTACTTCGAAGCATAGAGCTGGCTACACAGGGAGTAGTTTCTCCACCAGAGAGGCATCTTAAACGAGCTACAGTAACAATTTTAGGCAGCTCCAGATGTTGGCAACTGCGTGCTGATCGGGTCTGTGTAAACCTAAACAGAATATATGCTGCTGTTCATTTGCTTCTTTAACACAGCAGGGGACCTGGAGGCGTAATTCCTCTTATTCTTATCCCCTATTATATGGCAGTGGGAGGGTAGCTTCACTCCCCATTCCCTTTATCCTGAGGGATACAGTGCCTTGTCGTGATTCTGCAGAAGACTGACTGAGCCATTCTGTATGATTATTTTTTAAACCTAGCATCAGGCCTTCGAAATTTCAACAAGAAATTATTAATAAACTTTATGAAAATACGAAACCTGAGAACAATAGAAAGTTCTATAAAGACAGTTACGTTTATAAGAAGAGACTAAGCGTGACGTAATAATATCACGTGCTGAGTGGTGCTCCTCTATGGAGGAAATTCTGGCAGAAAATGATCTGTCACTTTAAGCACAATTTATTCCTACCATCTTCCGTTCATATTCGTAACAACTTGCTAACATGCATTAAATCATCACAATGTCACTTAAGGATATTACATATCACACTTTATATCAGAGATTTACTTATTCAAGGCCTTAATATTTATACTTCTGCTCTATAATTTTGCTTTTTAGTGAAATTAAATCGATATCTCACAAATTCACAAGTGTTATACGAAAACTTTATGCTAGGCATACCGTTGTGAGTTGGATCAATATTCAGCTAGTGAATTACCGTCACCACAAGTGTATAACGTCTATTATAATACAGGCTACATGTTTCGACTTCTTTTTACATTCATCATCAGGCCTTTCATATACAAGATGTAAAAGGTAAAATTCTAGTAACTGAGATCTCAATTTTACGTAAGTTAAAAAACTTTTTTAACTTATGTAACTGTTCTCGTCAGTCGAGGAGTGTAGTCCTACGATGGTCTGTCGCTGCACCGTTGCATAGTTTACCCCTGCTTGGCTGTACGGCACGATTTACATTGCACGGCTCTGTGTAATGAACAAAATCGTAGTCTCTTTCTGTTTTCCCAAAGTGACGCATGCGCTAAAGGAGTATTTTCAGTCCGTAGACCAGCGATGACCTTGCCAATTAACTTGCTAAGAAATGCTGATAGACTCAAGCTAAATGTTGAATAAAACTGACTATAAGAAAAATATTAGGGGAGTTGGAAAATAGGGACCATTTTTTATATTGTTACAGATTTAGCGGATCTGTGGCGCATTAATATCCAGGCCAGAGAATATTCCGATACCAACCTCACGTAACTTCTTCGTTATTAAATCAATGTACACCCCTCGGCTCCTTGTTTTCTCACACCCTGTGTATTTTCATTGTGTTTAGGTGTCAGCTATACCTACCTCACGCCACTACAACAAAATGTGAGGTACATGAAGTTAATATTTATTTCCTGTACTTAATGCACACTTTAACTTTCTTAATGTACTTAGAATTGAGGAGTAAAACTACACTTTGATGCGTGTAAACAAATAAAATATTTCGAACTTTCAGATGAGAAGGGAGGGTAAACAAACTGAATTGTTTCCAGTTCGGAAGCCAATTACACTACTCTTGTAACAGCAGTGCTGTTTGTGTGTAACGGCTTCCGCAGAGGAATTCCGCCTGCCTTGCCTTCAATTAGTCTGCCTTCATAAAAGTGTAAGTTCCCTATCTGTTGAAGAGTTAATTAATCCGTAGCGATAGACAGCTGTATACGTGGAGATTTACACACAAGGTCTCTGCGGCGGGCCCATCCCTCGTCCAGAGGAGTCCTACCGACTATGGTGTGTGTTTGAGTGGATCAAATGAAATCAAGAAAACCCTCGACACCGACTGTGATCAAGTAGGTAGAAGAAAGAAAGAAATAAAGAAAGAAAGAAGGAAGAAAGAAAGAAAAAAGAAAGAAAGAAAAAGAAAAAAGAAAGAAAAGAGAGAGAGAGAAAGAAAGAAAGGAAGGAAGGAAAGAAAGAAGGAAAGAAATAGAGAAAGGAAGGAAGGAAGGAAGGAAAGGAAAGGAAAGGAAAGGAAGGAAGGAAAGAAAGCAAGGAAAGAAAGAAAGAAAGAAAGAAAGAAAAGAAAAAAGAAAGAAGGAAAGAAAGAAAGAAAGAAAAAAGAAAAAAGAAAGAAAGAAGGAAAGAAAGAAAGATTTGCACAGTAACACACAAACACACACACTTTAAATTACATACCACAGTGTTAAATGACCTTCCATATGTTTTAAGCACTTTCCATTCTTTCTAGTGTCTGATTTTCTTAAATCGTTCTAATATTGGTATCAGTATTGTAATGACGGTAAGTGTACGTCTGTACCGAGCCATTTTATCTTCGTGCTGCTGCATATGTGAGGACATGATCGTGATTTCTATAAGATGTGAAATCAGACGACGAAATTCAACTAGGCTAAACTTCTGTTAAATTGTACTGCCTCGCGCCAGTATTTCTTTACCTTTGCCTCATATTTGCATGCAGATGTCTTCTTTTCACGTTCGTGCGCTCTCATCCTGTGCCCTAAATACATACCTGAAATTCCTACACTTTCGAATGAACATGATGACTCTTTCTTCATAATAGTATTACGTGTAGTTATTATAAACCTCCTATCTACACTTTGGTCTCTTGACTCTGTATTTTCCATTCAGCTTTATGAATTCAATTTAAACCCATTTCTCCCCACTCATTTTCCCTTAAATTCTTATGGTTAAAGATTTAGGACAGCATTATACAACTATACCGTGTGTTTGTTTTCGGAACGTGGACGCATGCGGAGGCGTTTAACTCTCCTGGCCGATCCATAACCTGTAAGTTCGCTCCATGGATGCTCTGCCTAGAAAACACACTGTACAGAATGATTCAAAAAGATGTGAACACTTCCAAAAATGTATTACTAATAAATAAGTATTGTATGAGCATGTAGTAAGTCAATTTGTGAAGGAACCCTCACAGGGTTTTTCTACATCTTACAAATGCTCAATACGCGCCCGTCCTGTCAAAAGGCACACGTCAGTCCTGTAGTCTAATTCATCCCAGACTCTGTAGCATACCAATGTCGACGGTTGACACTGTAGCCCTGATGCCTTCCTTCATTTGCTCAAGGTTGTGTGGAAGATGGTGCGAACACGAGGTTCATGACGGGTCCCAATTAGATGTTCATATGATACTTAGCTACCGAGTAATAAATTTTTGAAAGTGTTCAATTATTTTTGAATAACCCTGTATATACAAATAGATTACGTCACAAAACATACAAAATAAAGTGTAATGGACCCCGTAAACCACCAGTGCATTACACGGGCGGATAATGTCATTGTCTCCTTTGGCTATCCGGTTTTACATTATGTGCCAAGTGTTTTGTTGCAAATTCCAGGGGGTGTCGTTGATCTGAAGGTTTAGTGTAATAAGCTTACTGCTGCAAACGTTCAAGTGGGTCGTAACCGTTTGTGGTAAGTGAGTTTAGCCGGGAGACACTCGTCACTGTATTTGGATTATATTTAATAGACTGCTAACACTGTCAGGAGAAATACAGCATGTGTGCTAAACCTACCGTCAACCTTCGAACCTGTTACATTAACGTGGCTAGCTTATTTGTGCATAATAATAATAATAATAATAATAATAATATAATTCGATTCTTTGTTATTAGTATGGTGGCCAATAACAGAGAGAGCCCAGGAACATAAAGTGCGTCAACAAGAACCCAGAAACGCAAACACATATAGAAAAGTTAATAAAATGACGTCACATCAAACAATAAACATCGTGACTACAGGTAATGATAATGATGCTGATGCTGTTGCTTATGATAATAAAGGCGGTGGTGGTGGTGGTGGTGGTGGTAGTGGTGGTGGTGGTGGTGGTGGTGGTGGTGGTGGTGGTGGTGGTGGTGGTGGTGGTGGAGGGGGTGGTGGTGGTGGTGGTGAAGGTGGTGGTG
>BLKM01007732.1:1713893-1745712 GCA_013340265.1 Coptotermes formosanus | reverse complement strand
ATTAACCCTTTAAAGACGAAGCGTATCTGTTTTATATAAGGACTCAGTGCGTACCGCGCTGTAAACACTCTCCACTTCGGTTATAAAAACCAGTCTCTTAATGTTTTATAAGGCAAAAGTTGCTGTTTGTTCTGAGATCCGTACAGAACACATAAACGCAATTTGGGCACCACGTAGAATTTTTTAATGTTAAACCTGGTGGTACGTAAAGTTAGCGCTAGGCGTTAAAAGGTTAATTAGGGTGTTAATATGCACATTTCCTGCAGACGTTCCGTAACCTATATATAAAATATTTTTTTCTGCTTTGTGAATCATAAAGTTTTGTGCCGCTGTTATATCTGTGACTAACAAACACCGACTGCATAAAATATCCGTGTTCAGCAAAAGGCACTCTAATTAGGTTACTGATGCTTGTATTGATTGCCTGTTTACAGAATCCAAATAATTCAAACATCCGTTGCCAGGTAACCGTTATCCCTGTCTGCGAGATTTGTTAGCATTTTTTCCCCTTCACTATTTGTGAGGCCGCCAGGTTAGTATTAATTAGATATCCGATTTTTAAATTCTGTCTGTAATGCACCATTAATTGGCAAGAACACGGTAAGAATTTTTCTTGAAACTTATGTCAAAACACAACATTCGTTTCGTTTCTTAGTCTTTCCCTCTTCTACCTACTTGTTCATAGTAGGTGTCGAGGGTTTTTGTAATTTCATTTGATCACACTGAAGCACACACCACAGTCGGTAGGACTCCTCTGGACGAGTAATCAGCCCGTCGCAGAGACCTCTACCTGACAAGACACGAGCAATGTACAAGAGACAAACATCCATGCCGCCGCTGGGATTCGAACCCACGATCCCAGCAAGCGCTCGGCCGCAGACCTACGCCTTAGATGTCGCAGCCAATGGACTCGGCCAAAAGACAATATAACTTTACTTAATTTAATACTGTTTTGGGAAGAACTCGATGAAAATTTCTTTTGTGTCACCTTGACATTGACAGAGCAGCACGCCGATAACTGTCACATTCCACACATCATAACTTCAGCTCTTCTGCTTATTGAAGGCCTGAATCTGTAAATAATGCGAGCACTGTGCGAAAGATGAAGTGGTTAATATCCTATAGTCGGTCTAGCCCCGCGAAGTCCCGCTTTCAATCCAAGACCATTTCAAGGGCATTTGTGGTGGACAAATCAGTAATGGGACAGGTAAGGTAAAGCAGTCCCATTACAGGCCTGGACAGGCCCACAGGGTTCCAGGAGGTCGAGGCTCCCAGATTTCTAGACAATCGGCACATGAAGGTGATAAGGTTGTCAGCCCTACGCACCGGCCGCGTTTACCCCCCAGGAAATATTCCTGGTACTCATTTCCGTTAGAGGCTGAGTCGACCCCAGGGCCATAGTGCGACCGACAGGATTATGCCAATGAAAAATTCCACTGACACCATCGGGAATCGAACCCGCGACCTTCCGGTTTGTAGCACAGTGCCTCAACCAACTGCGCCACCGCGGCCCCAAATGGGACAGGTATATTTCGATTTTCGCCTGCCGTCTTTTCACCGGTGTTCCATGCCGATCTCGGTAACTAACAGAGTCCTTTAATAGCACACTTAAAAATAAATAATATGTTTAGCATATTTGAAGTAAATACTACCTGTAGACTTACGCAGTACACTCTGATTGCGTCTGTTAAATATTTTGGTAGAATGTTCAGCACTAGGCTTGTGTACATTTTTAATTATATCTTCATTATTTTTCACTACAGGTATTGTACCAGGTGAATTGGTTTTCCTTTCAAAGAAACCGGTGTGCACGTTCATGAGCAAACAATCTACATGTAACTCAATCAAGTAACTTAATTACAGCGCAGGTAAATTTCTATACTTTGAATTCTTTTTCATTAAAGTAACGTCCACCATCGTACCTTAAAACGGCAGCTGAAACCTGGAAGGTCCTTCTTTAAATTTAGATTGCGTTTTTATTCCCACTCGCCAGATACTGCAGACAGCGTATAAATGGCTCCTGCGTGTAGGCTATATCCATTCTTCTATCCGTCTGTCCTTCTATACGCATGAAACAACTCTGCTCTCACTGGCGGGATTTGTTTGAAATTGTAAGTTGGAGATTTTGAAGAAAATCTGCCTAGCAAATTCAAGCTTCGCCAAAATTGAAAAAATAATAAATCTGAAGACAGCCTTCCGTTACAAGGAAGCACAGTAAAAATGTATGTGACGTCACGGTCTTTTGCGAAAGTATAACTTGATTCAGAAATTTTGTCACAGGGTCTGATAAAGATGCGATCGACACGTTTTCTCCAGTAAGGAGCTAAAATCACAGCAAAGTTGTAAATGAGTTACGGACTTTGTTAGAACGCCATGCTTTCTATCCGCAAACACCTATAAAGACTTTTGATGCCTTTGCTTTCATTTCCTCTGTCGATTCTATTCTTTAAGACATATTTCCTGACGTCTTCTGGATTGACATAAAAAAAATAAAGACTAAATCCTCTACCAGTACATACCCCATCAAAAGGGAAAGAAGTCTCTTTTCGACTTCTTAGGTTAGGGATTTTCAGGAGCCAATTTCACTTCTATTGACCACCCAATGTCCATTTCCTATAGATGTCCAAAGCAGATTTTTATCCCTGTTACTGCCTGGTCAACCACGATCACTCACAAAATCCACCCTTCCAATCCTCCTACATCTCTTTCTTCTTATAAAAATGACATTTTCTAGCACAGCTCACTATTGCTGACCCAGTAGCTGGCTGAGCCTTAGTCAGTAGACAGTTATACAACATGTCCTCCCATCAAAGCAACCCTGTTTCGCTACGTACGTGTCAGTAAGTGTTTTGTTCTGTATATACGAGCTGATGATGACAGTTAATTATTGTAGGAAAGTAGCCGAGGTTCGGGTAATGAGTTTACAGGACAGAAAGATTAAACGCCTTTGTTTTTTAAGTATGTTTTCTTTAGATTGGTTATAATACGTACCGTCATGTGGCTGGACTGTGACACACAGTTTCTACTGCAGTGAAAATGAAGGTTACGGTCGTCTGGGTCATTAGGTCAATGCCGCTTAAGTTTCGTCGTGGTTACCAAGATTTTGGAGGGAACAACTGCTTCCATATTCACACCAATCTAAAGATGTAAAACACTAGCAACTGCCAACGAAACTGCAAAATATCATGATTCGGAAGAACAAAATTTGAAGATAAGTTTGATGGGTGAATGAAGGGTTGCACGTGAAAGGAAATGTAGATGGCATTGCGTGTTTCAGTGTTTCAAAGCGTAGTGATTCCTATTAAAAACGCCTGTATTTTTCCACGCACACTGTATTAACCCTTTAAAGACGAAGCGTATCTGTTTTATATAAGGACTCAGTGCGTACCGCGCTGTAAACACTCTCCACTTCGGTTATAAAAACCAGTCTCTTAATGTTTTATAAGGCAAAAGTTGCTGTTTGTTCTGAGATCCGTACAAAACACATAAACGCAATGTGGGCACCACGTAGAATTTTTTAATGTTAAACCTGGCGGTACGTAAAGTTACCGCTAGGCTTTAAAAGGTTAATTTGTTCTTATTTTGCCCATAATTAACAGCGATTATTTCCCTAAATATTAATAATCGATTTTCAAAGGAACAGAGAGACCGAGAGAGAGAGAGAGACTTTGTTCTAATGGAGGAAACCGCGCCTTCTATGTGTGCACATTACTCGAAGAATTTAAATGCTTTTCAAGGCGCTTCTATGGCTCAGGATTTTGGTCGTTGGTTTCCCACTGCACACAGCGGGTTCTAAACCAGGCCAGTTCATGTAGGATTTGTGGTGGACAAAGTTGCTCTGGGGGCAGATTTTTCTCCGAGTGTTTCATTCTAATGACACTAACATCGACACTATATAATCTCAGAAAGAGAGTCATTAAGTACTGCTCTTGGAATCCTTCGAAGTGTCAAACAGTGGTTCGATATTTCTTTCTTGGTTCAACAAAACTACAAGATAATTAGGAAAGCCGACCTCAGAACAGAGGTTCAAATATGAGACGTTAGGAATACAAAGTAGATATGTCCTCCTTTGGACCAAGTGAAGGAGGAAAGCGGTGAAATTTGAAAGAGAGATTGAATGTTGCCGACAGACAGCGGGGCTGCTGAAACGGAACGTGAAATATTTTGCTAAATCCAGCCATCGATATGACAGAGAAATAAAGATTTGGCGAAAGGGAAATGCAGTGAGGCTGGATACTTGCAAGTATCGAAGGCGTTGTGAAAGTGAATGCTTTCCGCATGCACAGTTTCTTGTTAACTAAAGCCATTGAGCAGGACCTTCCTCCAAAAACCGATAATGCCTCGGACAGCCAAGAAATTCCCCACCCTTTATGAAACCAGTAGGTGCATTTCAAGACCCCCACTGGTACTTATCCTAAACCAGAAGAATACCTTCCAAATGTTGAAACCCCTTTTCATTTTAAAATTACAGTAATTTTTTTGTGTCCAGTTCTCCCACGTATTTTTTCCTTTCGGTTTTTCTCTATCACGATTTTGGGAGAGAGGGTGATACTGAAATGAATGTTCAGGAAATAAGATGCTAGAATGTGGATTCTGTTCATCTTAGGACGAAGACCGGAGGCGGGAATTTTGTAAAAATTGTAATATACTTTTCATAAAATGCGGTGAGAATGTTGGTTGTCTAAGAAATTCTTGTGTTGTGAAACGAGGCTGTGCTGTATGGCGTTAGTACGTCATATAATGGCATACATGCTACATGTTTCACCCGTCCATTTTCTTTAATTGTTTTACTCTAATGGTATATGTTGAAGGATAAACACTTTTATTTGCTGCACTAAGCTCTGTATTGTGGACAATATATGACCTTGTCACAGTGATGACGTTTCACGTCACAACTTCTGACTTTATTACGAAGTCGCTCGTTAAGCTGCTCGCTCCAGGATCTTGTAACTTTGTCTGTCTTATGTCCAGCAACATTTTGTCAACCAGCCTTAATCTGTGCTGTCCCTTCCGAATGAAGGGCTACGCTTTATGCCTATATGCCTATATAAAACAAAGAATTTTGCACTTTTGATTCTGACAGTCTTCGATTTTGATCGTTCCAGGACGTCGGACACCTTTGAAACCGTTCGTAAATTAATAGATAAGAGTTCTACTTGTTGATTTGTCTATAGTTTTGAGGAAGGAAGACCGAAAAACAAAACATTGGCCTGTCCTGTATTATTTATTTAAGACAATGTTATTTTCAAACTGCTGAAAGCCTCATGTTTGATTTTAAATCACTCGTATATTATCAAACCTGAGCTTACAAATACACCGTTTGGGAGACGCAAATGGAAAAGCTGATGAATTCTTCGGAATGAGAGTGCTTAATGTTAAAAGTTGAAGTGTGTTTCATCCCAACAGGACACTGATAGCGGCGTTTTGTGTCATCCAGGTACTTCTAAGTAGCTGGGAATTCTTCAAGTGCAGTTAGGGACCCCCTTCTATAATGAGTCAGGTCTATTCTTTGAGATAAGAAACATGGAAATCCACTACATGCGAAGCCCTTTGTTTCTTAGGCAGGTAGGGTGCAGGCAGAAATAAAAGGTTCAGCCGATGTCTTAAAGATAGGGCGGTTTTAACCTCTTAGGGTCGCAGACAGTGATGGGACTTTCACACGGGCCACTTTATACAATAGGCTGTCTACATACGGTGCGGTTATGTATGTTAACCTCGTAGACACAAGACATACAATGTACGTGTCACGTAACATCAAGGTGCCTTAACGTAACAATTGTTACTGTGGAAAAACAGTATGTATTAAATGAATGATAAACTGGGTGGAATATGTTGTACTTATGGGGGAGAAGAGGAACACATAAAGGGTTTTGGTTTGTAAGACCTGAAGTAAACAACCACTTTGAAGACGTAGGCGTAGATGGGAGGGTAGTATTAAGATGGGTCTCAAAGAAGTAGGGTAGAAGGCGTGGACTGGAATGATCTGGCTCAGGATATAGGACTGTCGTGAATACGGTAATGAAATGTCGGGTTCCATAAAATGCGGGAAATGTCTTGAGTAGTTCAGGAATTAGGCGGTACGTGCTCTAGAAGGGCTCTGCTGTACGGAGTTCTTGTTTTGAGTCAGAACAGTGCAGTCGGTGCAGGGGCATGAGTTTTTATCTTCTGCAGTGCCCAGACCGGCCCCGGGGCCCACCCATTCTCCCATACAGTGTGGGGAGGGGCATTTTTTATAATAGGTAAAGCGGCCGGGGCGTGATGCTGACGGCTCATTCCGTTTTTGTGTTGAGGTTAAAATGTTTAGAAGATTAGAACATCATGGTGTCCTGTGCAACAGATTCCAGAACACCGTAAACTCACACTACCGTGAAAATTCCAAACATCGTGTAAATTCCAAATCACTCTTTCAATTTTGAATTACTTCTGTTTTCTATTTACGACCATTTCTTGAAGATAAACTTGTAGACGAATGTGTGTTCAGTTCCTATCGAAGTTACGTGGGTTACTTTTTTAAAACAGAGCTACAGTTGGCGCTGTCTGGTGGACGTAAATGGAAGCAATCGTTTCCGTCTCTGTCTCTGTCTCGGGCTATCTCTCTCTCTCTACCGCTGCCATACACGCGTCTGCAGCGGGCAGGCCGGGATAGTCAGTTGCCGCCAAGGCAGTGAAAATGGTGGACGGTCTGTTGTGAAGTGGATACTTGTTGTCGTTTCGAACTCTGTATGACTATAAAATTTCACGTTTAGCTTCCGTTAATCTGATAAGGCTGTATCTGGCGAGATAATTTTGTGTAGGGGTGTAGTCTGACAATGAATATTTTGCAAAGTAGGCCTATTTTTCGTCTGTCGTGAAATACGAAGGAGAGACATTGTGGAAGTTGTTACTATCGCTTCGTCAGCTAACAGTTGCTCAACACAGGAACTTGGAAACAAATAGCGTAATCTGTTAGCTAAATCTGATGGGACAGGAGAGCGTGTGTTCAGTTTACTAAGTTTGCTTAAGTCGAAACTTTATATGTTGAGTGACGTAATTTAATATTACTTAAAAAAATAAACTAGAATTTGTGACCGTGTTGTACATCGTTATCAGCTGTGTGTCAACATATTATCTTATGCGTTGGAATCCCCAGCATTTACGCGGATTTATAAGCATGTAAGTACCCGACATCTGTTATTTTTAGGTAATTCCTTGTCATATGTCTGTTGCATTTTGTTACATTTTAAGGTTATGCATTTACTGGTGTGCATTATACTGTTTGCAACTGAGGAAGGTACTAGAAGTGAGGGAAATCTTGACAAATTTGTTGCGAGTTTGTCATCGTTGTTACATCTTAAAATAAAGTGGACGTGTTCAGAAGCAGTTGTAGGCGTTAACGTTAAAAAATGACTTTCGTGGGATAAAATTAGTCACGTTCTGATGTAACAGGACGCGCCTGGCAAAAGGAATACTGTTTTTGGGCGCCATAGTACACATTAGTAGTGTCAAACGGTGTAAAAAAGTTAACGTGAGTCTCGAAATCCTATCTCTGCTTTAATTAACACTTGGGGTGCGTATCATTAATTGCAATTACTGTAAGATTTATCAGCCGCCATAAATTTATTAATAACTAGCATTTCTGTCCTGCAAGACAGGATTGTCACGTACGACATACACCGTAAATCGAACTGCCGAGGTTTGCCCAATTTGACCGTGCTTATTTTCACGAGTTCATAACAAAGAACGAGTTCGAGATACTTCGGTTCCAGGCTGAGACTGCTTGTAAAGGCTGTTGTCCTTTAGTTACGGCCTTCCGTGCATAACACACGCAAAATGAGGAAAGCCTACAGAGTTCGTTTTAGTAGTCCACACCTGAACGGGAGAGACCATTAGCGACAGCTGCGTGTATGCGGGCTGCACGTTTGAGTCTCGCTGGCCGAGTGGCCGCGCGGTGTAAGGCGTAGGTCTGCGGCCGCTCGCTTGCTGGGGTTGTGGGTTCGAATCCCGCCGGCGGTGCATGGGTGTCTGTCTCTTGTGAGTGTTGTGTGTGTTGTCAGGTAGAGGTCTCTGCGACGGGCTGATCACTCGTCTAGAAGAGTCCTACTGAGTGTGGTGCGTCTAAGTGTGTTCGTGAAGTCTCAATGATAAGGTGTCCCTGGCCCATTAAGGGCTGTTGCGCTATTGGAAAGAAACAGTTTGCTGGTTTCTGTAAGAAGTAGGGGTTGAGAATGCGAATGCGATTCGTGTCGCCCAGATCGAGTGGCTGACTCCGGTGAACACAATTATGGAACCTCATCAACAAACTGTATGTATTTGTTTTATGGCTTTATTTAACGACGTTGCCAGCACTTCGGACTCCATTCGTTTAGCGTTGAGAGCCCCGTAAAGGGGGGGGGGGCACTTGTGAGTGATGGTGTTTCTCAAGGAGGACTTGGCTCCGTGCAGTTGGTAAGGACTTTCATATAAATGTCCATAAAGCATGATCTTTTATTTGTAGTTTCCTCGTACTATCTCACTCTGAACTCTCAAATATATAACACTAGCAAAGTTTTACTGTTGTTGACAAACCAGCGAATAAGTCGTGTCAATATACGGGCCAATGAAGCCGTGTTTCAGTACCTCTATGTTCTGCAGAATTCCAGCATCGATACTTCTTCCATAAATATCACCCATAAAATCTTGCACATGACCGCATATGACACATACACACAACGAAGCCAAATCCGGTATCCATAAAAAACATGTCGTCAAACTGGAAAGAAAACTGCGCCAATATTCCTTAGTCCAGTTTTCAGCTGTGGTGTTATTTTTGTGTTCAGTCATACGTAAGTTAACCTTTTAAAGCCTAGCAGTAACTTTACATACCACCAGGCGTAACATTAAAAAATTCTACGTGGTGCCCACATTGCGTTTGTGTTTTGTATGGATCTCAAACAACGAGCAACTTTTGCCTTATAAAACGTTAAGAAATTGGTTTCTATAATCGAAGTGTAGGTGTTTACAGCGCGGTACGCACCGAGTCCTTATATAAAACAGATAGGCTTTGTCTTTAAAGGGTTAATTTACGTTAGCTCTCTTCAGTCTTTGTGGTAATTTACAGATTAATAGACAGAAGGCAAATAATTGGTTTTAAAGGGCCACTGATTGATACCTTCCACAAATTATTTTCGTGGATACAGGTATATTCTCTTTAGCATCGGTTTTGTACCCTCTGTCTTTCACAGTTTAACGTTCATTAAATTTACATACAACTTGATTTTCTTTTTTTTAGGCGCTTTCGCAAAATTGCGAAAAGCGACTATATTAGCTTCGTCCTGTCTGTCCGTCCGCATGGAACAACTCGGCTCCCACTGGTTGGATTTTCATAAAATTTCATATTTGACTTTTTTTTTTAAATCTTCTGAGAAAATTCAAGTTTCACTAAATCTGACAAGAATAGGGGACGCTTTACAAGAAAACCTATATACATTTATGATAATATCTCGCCGAATTATTCTTAGAATCATCAGTGTTTCAGAAACAACCTCTAGGGAAAATCAAAATACGCATTTTGTGTTTAATAAATTTTTTCGAAAATCATTCGGGTTGTGAGATAATATGGAAAAATATGGTACAGCCAGACAGGCAACAGATGACAATATAATACGACGCAGAAAAGATGCCATTTACATGCAGAATAACTGAGGCAAAGATACAGGCACACGTTGATAATATTTACTACTTCTTTCTTTTCCACGGCAACTGGTTATGTTAACGCGCCTTAATGTTACGTTATATATACATTGTCAGTCTTTTGTTGTATTTTCTCAGAGATCTTGAGAAATCCTAAGCGGTGGAGGACGCAGTAAAGCTATGGAATGGTCGGGACATGAAACTGACTACCCCTCTACCAATTCTGCAGAAATTATATAAGCTTATTCATAGCGTTAACACCTCGACTCTCCCATGTGTGTTCTTGGCATGAGATGTAGGCAGACAGAGACCATCAGCTGTGAAGTAGCCTATTTACAGAAGTAATTCTCAGAAGAGGATGAGATATTTTAATATTCCGCTTATTAACGCTGAAGGATATTCGTATTTAAACTGCCCACAGAAGGACTCTGTATTAACCTTTTAAAGACGAAGCGTATCTGTTTTTATATAAGGACTCAGTGCGTACCGCGCTGTAAACACTCTCCACTTCGGTCATAAAAACCAATCTCTTGATGTTTTATAAGGCAGAAGTTGCTGTTTGTTCTGAGATCCGTACAAAACACATAAACGCAATGTGGGCACCACGTAGAATTTTTTAATGTTAAACCTGGTGGTATGTAAAGTTACCGCTTGGCTTTAAAAGGTTAAAATTGCTTCAGGAATGTATTAATTGTAATAGTAATTACACCACGAAAGGATAGCTGGACGAAATGTGTAGCACGGATGGTAGATATGAGAAGCATACAGAAATTAAATAGTAGGTTGAAAGGAAAATAACACTGGAAGATTCAGCCTTAGATGTAATTGCAACGGGGGCACGCTGTGGCGCAATTGGTTGAAGCACTGCGCTCCAAACTGGAAGGTCGCGGGTTCGATTCCCGTTGGTGTCAATGAAGTTGACATTATCCCTCCAGCCGCAGTGTGGCCCTGCATTCGACTCGGCTTCTAACAGAAATGCGTACCAGGACTAGTTCCTGGGGGGGGGGGGGGGGCGGGGGGTAATGGCGGCCGGTGCATAGAGCTGACAAATGTAATACTTTCATACGCCGACTGTCTGGAAATCTGGCATCCTCATTCCCTTGGAACCCTCAAGGCCTGTCTAGGCCACTATAGGGATTCCTTTACTTTTACCGTAACTGCAGCGATAAGTAAATAGGGTGTGAGTTTGTGGAGTGGATTCATCTGGCTCAGAATACTTGTAGGATATGATGAGAAAGGTAATAAATCTTCGGGTTTCATAAGAGGTGGTGAATTTACTGAGTAGCCGGATGACTGCTAGCTTCTGCAGAAGTCTGCCGCGTAGAGTATTCGGCTGTTTATTGATTGCATATGCAAAATCTTAAGGCCAACTTTGCCGCGAAGAACTGGCAGTGATTTGAAGGCACGTAGAATGTAGATTCGTTGCCGTATTTTAATATCTCTAAACTTTATTTCCGACACTGAAAATTGCCTACGGAGCCTTATGCGTCCGTGTGTGTGTGTGTGTGTGTGTGTGTGTGTGTGTGTGTGTGTGTGTGTGTGTGTGTGTATGTATATATATATATATGAAGTTGTCACAGCTGTGACATCCTTTCATCACATTCAGTGTCACCCTGCACTGTACGGTAGCAAATCATCGTGTGATTGCAGCCGTGCTGTTGGAATGTTTTTTTTTCAGAAACCTGGTAATTACCATTAAAGTTTCCAAATGTGATTTAGATTCTTTTTACGTGATCTTTTTACGTGTGACGTCTTTTCGTTCATCCTCCCCAAACTCTGGTTGTCAAAGCGCAGGATACGTTTGTTATAACTTCATAAAGTTCTGTCGATAATTGTTACAGCAGAGGTTGTCTGCTTGGCTTCAAAATGGATGATGTTTACTTAAAATTTACCGTTCTGAGGATGTAATTTTGTTCATTCCCTTCAGGAGACTTGCAAATGGGACACATCCGCATCTTCCCACGTCCCCTCCCTATTTACAACTAATGATAGTTATGTCGTCACGGTAATATTAAAGTGGATCTTCAAGAAGTGGGATTGGGGGGCATGGACTGGATTAAGCTGACTCAGGATAGGGACAGGTGGCGGGCTCTTGTGAATGCGGTACTGAACCTCCGGGTACCATAAAATGCGGGGAATTTCTTGACTAGCTGAGAAACTGTTAGCTTCTCAAGAAGGCCTCTGCTCCATGTAGTTAGTTAGATAGTTATGTCGTCACGGTTCAGGCTGTATTGCTTCTGCAGTTGATATAGCTTTGTTGAGACATATTTGATTCAGTTTGATCTGTTCAGTACATAGTAACTCTCGTTAATAGGCGGGTTTCAATTATGGCTTTGCGAAAGTGGTTGTAAGAGCAGACAGGCCGGGATTAGTTCAGATTTTTCTTCAGGCGTAAGCAGCGTCATATACTGAAAACCCCTTATGATGATAGGCATGAAAAGTCTAACATATTTGTGTCACGAGATTTTACGGATGCAGTGTCGAGTGATAAATGGAGCTAAGTTCTTTTAGTTAATCGGGGGTAGTTTGTTAGGGAGTGCTTAGTTTTGAATTGGGAATTGAAAAGACAGGAAAAACAGCTTCGGTTCAGGCACTGTGCGAATGAAAGGCAAGTGCTTGCACTGCTGTAGGTGTGTGCTTGATGTAGTGACATCGGAAAACAGTACGGTTTAATATTACACGTGACGTGTGTCTGCTTTTGAAGTCTTACATTTGTTGTCTCTTTGGTTCGCATTCTAACTGCAGTATCATGTTCATTTCCAGACCGTCTATTCTACACATATAAAATCTCCAAATGGGAGATACAAGCCTTTAACCATAAAACATCCATTCTGTTTATTGAATAGATTTATTTAACTACAGTGAAGCACATTAAAATATGTTTTAGTACTGCTTACAGTTACCCGACGTTGTTTGATCCTTGGATCATTTGCAAAACTTCTGTTATGATACTAATTATTGAGGTTAACATGGAGGTTAGCGTAGTTTGTCTATTCAACTTATATTTTCCAAGTAAAATATTCTGAAAACTCGTATAAAATATTAATATAGAGTTATGATTCTTTAAATAATCTTAATTGCACAAATGCCCAATATTAAATACAATTCTGGATCAAGGATTATGACTTTTAAGGAACGTTCACTCTAGGACCGTAAGTTAAATATACACAACTTCAGTATTTAGTGTTGGATTATAAGGTTTTGAAAATGACCCAAGGGTCGAATGTTGTCGGATGAGTGTGAAGAATAATGAAATGTGTTTGAGTGTTTTATTTGTTGGATGTTAATTAAATTTTTTGGGAATTACAAGCTTTTAGGGAATTAGCAAGACTGCAGTTTTTCTGACAAAGTACTAATTTCGAAAGACAATCCGTTGACACTAATATTATTTTTTTACATCCCGCACTGATAATGAGATTACAAGGAAACGCCACACGGTGAATCCAGGTTCACACTGATTGCTGTTTAGTTTTACTTTTTTGGGAACTTATTTCTTAAGTAACCTATAGATTCGTGGGATTTAACCTCGGAGATTTATAATTTTGGTATTCATTGTCCCAGTTGGCTCAATACATATATAGAAAACATAAAAACCGTCAAATAGCCAATTAGATTTATACTGTCGTCATAACAGAAATTTTCAAGTTGACAGAATTTTCTACAACACGTATGTTCATGTTCTGTTTCCATACCAAATTTTCAAATCGTGACTCCAGTGGTTTATTAGTTATTGCCATGAAAACTGAAACTTAAAGAACATTTTCAAATGACGGCCGTCTTGCTTTTCTTTATTTCACGAAAATATTACATAGTATATGTGGTATCTTTCCAAAGCTCTTGCCGTACACCATTTCAGAACTGTATATATTGTCACTGGCGCTTCGCACGTTGTTATATCCGCCATATTGTTCGTACTGATTTGTAGACAATTGAAAACAAGTGAGCGAGATTTGAGGTTCTGAAAGGATGAAGGCTCAACTCTTTTGAGATATTATGCCTCATCGACTGGCAAATAGTTGTCCATGTCTTGTTAGGAGCGTAATGCTTCCATCTTCAGGGCCAGGCAGTCTAAGAACAGTGACTTTCCTTGAATGTAATTTACACAACTACAATTTGGAGTGTCTTCCTGTACCATATATTCGTTTTTGGAAGGAAGGTGCTGTAATAGCGACATTCTATTGCAGGAAGCACCACATGAGCAAATATTTTGACGTAGATTCAGCACGAAGCTCGCAAGAAATGCGTTTGTACAGATGTGTATTTTAGCTTTAAAGTTAGCGTGGACTAATTGATTAATGAGTTTTGGGGGGCGGTGTTTCAGATGTATGTATTCTTGCCTTTCAAAGAGAATTAGTGTACACTCACCCTCTGGGGACACCTGAAACTGGTATAATGTGTCGCTCTGTCTCCGAAACAAAGATAAACTGCGTGACAAAATCCAAGCGTCGTGTAGCAGAAACTTCCCCTTCTGGCTTTCTTTATCTCTTTTGATTTCTAGCTTCCAGGGGCAATGTGACAGAAGTACATGGTGTATGTGCCCAGCACTTTCTGGAAGGTTTTGAAATGCGTGTTTTAGATCATACCTGTGATTGTTTAAAGCACAGAGGCAACTGTCTGCTTTAACAATTAAATAAAACCGCATTTTGAGATCTGCCCTCTTCTGGGGTATAACGCAGCGTCGAGTGGTAATGCTTTACCGACGTTTCGGGATAACATGTCGGTCCCGTCTTCAAGGGTCTTCTTGGACTTCTTGACCCTTGAAGATGGGACCGATATGTTGTCCCGAAACGTCGGTAAAGGATTACCACTCGACTCTGTGTTATACCCCAAAAAAGCGCAGATTTCTTCAGCATCGCGGCGGAAGCCTGAAATCACAAAACTGCATTTTGTTTACACATAATTATCTGAACAACGGATAACCGATTGGTCCTTGTACTTGAGCCACGATGTGTTTTCTGTGAAGTAGGATCTAAATTCTTAAATGTTATTTAGAGAACCTGCGGCTTCAAAGGATTAAGGAAGTAAAGAAAACCGAGGCGAAAATAAGTTGGATACGTTTGGCATGATTTTGCACCGTGAAAATGATGAAAACAAGTTGTTCTGAAATGATCGTTCGTCATTACCAGCAACACGGCGTCACGTCTCCACAAGGCAATAATCTTCGTGTCTAGGGCCGTGGGAACTCCAGGTCACAAAGCGGTAAATTTCGATTTGAGGTTATGTAAAGTAGGAATTCAGTCACAGGTAAGGGGTCCCTTGGTTCTGCGGCCTGAAATAGTTCCTTTGTGCCAAAAAAGAGGTATACGGGACCCGTAAGGGCTAACACGAACTATAATGCAGGATATTCAATATAAGACGTCGGAAATGCCAGAACATGCTGAAGTACATACACGTAGATATTTTATTGGGGGGGGGGGAGGGGAGGTTGAGCTCCATAGTTTGCGCTCTTCGTCAGATGTTGCTAGGGTGAAGGACTCAAGCAGCACGAGGTGGAAGCAGGGCTGTGGGGTCTATACACAAAACTTCAGACTCCGAATCCTCAGTTTTTAAAACTCCGACTCTGACTCCTTCGTAAAATCTCAATAAGTATTAATAATGGTAAACCTGTAAGATATTTCATCACCACCACGTGAATAATCAGGCTACTTTTTAGACTTATAACCTATTTTAAAGCGTAACTCTAATGGTTACTGTAGCTATCAGGGCTCTGGAGTTGGAATATCTAGTCAAGTTTTTATATTGAGGTCGGAGTCGGAGTCGGTATATTTTTACCGACTCCAACACCACCTAAAATTCCTTCCGACTCCACAGCCCTGCGTGGAAGGTCATGTATTGTGTATGGAAAAGAGCGGAAACGGCCTATGTTAGACATTAAGGAAGATATCACTCGAAAAAGCTGAAGCGTAAATGGCTGGATAACTGTGACGTAAGTGTAAAGTTGCACCTTTGCAGGCCAGGCAGGCATATGACCTCGGTACTGGATAGGAGTAAGTAGTCCTTTCACTCCTCTGTCGCCTTATCCCGGTGGAAAAGCCTTCGTCACCGATGGAGAACATTAAAATGTACTTAAGTTGATGCGATAGCGTGGAATAAGCTGGCTGAGAATAGATTGCGGGTGCGGGATCTTGCGAAAATATTAATGAATCTTCGGGTTCGATGTTTCCGCTCTTCTGTCATTTTACGCTGTGTAGGTTGGTAGTTGGCTACCGAAATTTCGGGACAGCATATCGGTTCCATCTTCAAGGGGCAATAAGTCCAACAGAATGTCAAAAATTAACAAATACCAGAGCAAGGGCGAAAAAAATGAACAAAAGGAACGCAGGAGGGAGTCACCAGGCCAAATTTGGGGGAAAAAAAGAGTAGGGGAGGAAGGGTAATAGTAGTTACTATGGAGCAGGTACCGGGTTGGGGGGTTGGGGACGAAAGGGGTGTGGCGAGAAGAGGGGTAAAGGAAAAAAAACTTCGGGTTTCATAAAAAGCCGATAATTTCCGAACTTTTAAGTATCAGCTTCTGAAGGAAGACTTTCAAGTGCGGTCGTCCGTCGTTGCACTTTCTGGTACGAACCGAAGAATTCTACGAAAAGTCTCAATGAAGGCATGCGGTTTCGTAAGCCATCTTATCATTTCCGAAAGCGAACAAATTTTGATGGTTAAGGTACTAATCTGCCCATGTTGTTGGCACAGAATTTTGATGGTTAGGGTACTAATCTGCCCATGTTGTTGGCACAGAATATGCAAACTGTCCCTTCAGGGACACTAGTCCAGCGTTCTCAGCATCTGTTACTTCCTTACTTTAAGTCCGAGGAGGACGCATCTGCGTCCCCAGTCAGGGTCAGAAGGTGAAAAGGCGCTGCTGTCTTTGCGGAGGACTCGCTTGCCTCGTTTGAAGCACATATGCGCCTTGCTTTAGAATAAGTCGTTACAGGAAACAATGTCCTATTAAGCAGAGTAGAGGGAATTGAAAATGCTTTGAGACGGTTGACTACACGTGCGAGTTTAGTATTTCGTTGCGAACGACGGAACTCAAAAAAAAAAAAAAGATACAGCAGAAATTCCAGGGTAAATTTGATTTTCTGAAGTACGTGACTTACGCAGATGAGACAGTGGCGTTAAGTGAGTATTAACGATCACAAAAGAGTAGAAACAAGGAAGAATTTAAGAAAGAAATTTTTCTGTGATGTCTAATGTTGTTCAAATTTTTAAATGTTGGGATGATACTAGCGAGAACGAGTTATATGCACCTTATACAGACTCATTAACTTGCCTTTTGTAATTCAAGTCAGACGATCGGAGTCTTTCACGTCACCATCTCACATTTCTTAGCGTGAGCAGAATTTGTAGAAGTGTTTGTGATGTATCAACAAAACGTAACGTTCCTGGCTCTAAATAGTCTTCATTATGTTTCAGATGTAGCCCTCTGAAACCTAAGATTTATCTAAATAACCTAGTATTAAAAAAAATTGTTTCATTGTCACTAAAAAACACCGTCTTCTCTACAAAAAGCCAACCGGTTATTTCCTTCTAACGATATAAATGCTATGCATTCTGAGAATCCTGCGAAAACCATTATTACACTCTGAGAACAAAATCCAGGGATTAGCGTATTTGTTTTATACAAGGACTCAGTGCGTACCGCGCTGTAAACACTCTCCACTTCGGTTATAAAAACCAATCTCTTAATGTTTTATAAGGCAAAAGTTGCTGTTTGTTCTGAGATCCGTACAAAACACATAAACGCAATGTGGGCACCAAGTAGAATTTTTTAACGTTAAACCTGGTGGTACGTAAAGTTACCGCTAGGCTTTAAAATGCTAAGCAGACGGTGTATGAAGTAACCACTGTGCTCCATAAGCTTAGGATGTGTACAGGCCTTCATAAAATGTATATGCAATGCAAACAGCACAAGATACTGGTAGCAAATTCACATTTTGTCACGGTGTCACTAACGCTACGATCAAAGCAGAGTAAACTGTACCATTTGTAGCTTCAGCAATCACAGGCGGATCGTTATTGAAATTATAGTTGTGCTGAATACACCATTGATGTCTTGTATAAATAGCTGGAACGCTAGGTATGGCGTGAGGATGATAGGGAGAGGCAGCCAGAAGGCGTATCAACAGGGGGTCCTGCATGTTGGTATTAATATCACAACACATGGACGGATGTTCCGGGATTCATCACACATAGTAGTTTGCGGATTGATTTGGCACAGTGATGCGGGGAATAACGTATCAATTTACCCACTTCATGATACGTGAATAATAGATACTTTCAAAATCAATTTCAGATTCGAAATAAAAAATGCGTTCAGGGAGGAAGTAGTGCTCAGTACATTTCCATTTTACGCGCATTTTCCTTTATGTCGAACGCGTTTATTGGTTGGACTGTGTTGGTTATTATATGCGCATATGAGGCGTGCTGTTTGAATGGGTTTTGATTAAATCCCATGTTGTGAATTCTCACTAAAATTCAAGTAGCTGAATTTTTTTTGGATCTGATCACTAATGCTACTTCATATGAAAGTCTGAATATTTTTGAAAAATACATTCGTATATTTAAAAACGAATAGCATTATATGAGCGAGAAAGTGTACTGTAAGGGACGAGGCGACAGGGGACTGGAGAAGACTACATAACAAGGAACTTAATGACCTGTACTCGTCACCAAATATTGTTGGGGTAATCAAATCAAGAAGAATGAGATGGGCGGGGAATGTAGCACGTATGGGGGGAAAGAGAGGTGCATACAGGATTTTGGTGGGGAGGCCTGAGGGAAGGCGACCACTTGGGAGACCCGGGCATAGATGGGAGGATAATATTAAAAGGGGTCTTCAAGAAATGGGATGGAGGTGCATGGACTGGATTGAGCTAGCTAAGGATAGGGACATGTGGCGAGCTCTTGTGAATGCAGTAATGAACCTACGGGTTCCATAAAATGCGGGAAATTTCTTGACTAGCTGAGAAACTGTTAGCTTCTCAAGAAGGTCTGTGCTGCATGGAGTTAGTTATATGAGTGAGAAAATGTACCGTAAGGCAGTATTTCAATTATATTTTCACACTTGTTATGATAGGCAATGGTCCATAAAAGATATGGCGGATTAGGAGGGCAGGAGCAGTAACTATTTTCTCCACCCAAACGTCCTATGCAGTGAATTCCTCTGAGTGAATCTGCAGGGGTGTGAACCTAACCACTCACTTCCTCCATACTTCAGCATGAAGTGGTACAAAACTGACGTTACAATTCTTGCCTTTTACTTTACCGTGTAGTGAATCAGCCATTGTTTACAGATCTTCACAAGACCATGTCTACAGAACATAGCGTTACGAGTGAACTTAGATCAGAACGTCCAATGTTAATATTTAGGTTGACTGCGGTTCGTGCAAATCTGGTTGTAGTTGTATGAGGCGTCTTTTACAGCAGTCTGTGCCACGTCTTAGTAATATTAAGATACACAGCAAACGCTGGAAGAACTGTGAATGGCTGTAATTCTCGGAAAGAAGCAAACATGTAATAAAACAACCAGTTAATGGATTTCAGTGGGTTTAAATCATCTTAAATGCGGTAGAATGGTGTACATTTCACGAACCATGGCTTCTGCTGTTTGAATTTAGATGACGTAATGGGATTTCTTAGAAAGGGAGGAACACAACTTCCGAATTGGCGTGTGAAAATTGTGACATTTGCGATGAATTAATTGTTTGTATTAAGGGGCTCCTTTTTTAAATTTTTAGGCGCCTTTACAAAATTGTGAAAGGCGACTATTAGTTTCGTCATTCTGTCTATTCGCACGGAACAACAGGCCTCCCACTGGATGGATTTTAATGAAACTTGATATTTGAGGATTTTCGAAAATTGTCGAGAAAATTCAAGTATCGTTAAAATCTGACAAGAACAACGGGTATTTTTCATGAACACCTGTGCACGTCTATGATAGTATCTCGCTGAATTCTTCTTAGAATGAGAAATTTTTGGGGCGTAGGGTGTAGAGAAAATCAAAACACACACTGTGTATGCAATAACTGTGTTTCTGAAGGTAGTGCCGTTTATCAGATAATGTGCAAAAGTGCGTTAAGAGCCAGACAGGCCGCAGATGACAATGCACGTATAAAACGGCGCAGAAAAGATATTTGCATGCTGAATAACTAACGAAAGAATATAGACACACACTCATAATATTTAACCTTGTAAAACCTAGCGGTAACTTTACGTACCACCAGGTTTAACATTAAAAAATTCTACGTGGTGCCCACATTGCGTTTATGTGTTTTGTACGGATCTCAGAACAAACAGCAACTTTTGCCTTATAAAACATTAAGAGATCGGTTTTTATAACCGAAGTGGAGAGTGTTTACAGCGCGGTACGGACTGAGTCCTTATATAAAACAGATACGCTTCGTCTTTAAAGGGTTAATTCTTCTTTGATTTCCACGGGAAAAATGGTTACGGGAACGCTTCTGGGTATTACCTTATATGTACGTTGCTTGTCTTGTTTATTTTGTGAATATAGATTGTGTAATACAGGATCTTTGAACATGCATAGGACCCTTCTGATCCACACGAAGTATATTTTGATATAGTTATGGTGGGAGGGGTCATTATAAAATTAAGAGTTTTCTTGCTGTGTTATTGGTTTCTTTTTTAACACAGTCGTTTGCAATGCTACAGAACGAAGAAATGTACAAATAATCTTAATGAATATTATTCGTGCTTTTTCAGACCCCCCTTTTTTTTTGTAGGCGCAACAGCCCGAAGCGGGCCTAGGCCACCTCATTTTAGAGGTTTATAGATCACACTCAGACACGCCACACACTCGGTAGGACTCCTCTGAAGGAGTGATCAGCCTGTCGCAGAGACCTCTACCTGACAACACAACACTCACAAGAGACAAACGTCCATGCCTGCGGTGGGATTCGAACCCACGGTCCCAGCAAGCGCTCGGCCGCAGACCTACGCCTTAGACCGCTCGGCTACTGGGATCGGTTAACAGACTCTTTCTAGGTACTTATTTTTGATCGAAAAAGATTCAGAAATTTTTCGTACATAGTGACTTTTTGCTTCCCACCATAATCTTCTCAACTATAAATATTGCCGATTTTTTTGAGAGGCTTCCAAATACGGTACCCAGAAATATATCCCTGTGTTGGCACTACCGTCGTCCCTATGCTGCACTTAAAACGATAAAGCTGTTACATTTCGCCTTTCATGAACATTGTATGAGTGTGAGGAGGGCTTTAAATGATATAACGTCCGTGTCGTGTAGGATTAATTTGAAATTTCCTTGTTCTCTTAACGGGTTGGAGGTCGGAGGTCTGTTTTGGAGAGGTTTTTCGTATTTGTTAGACACAGTGACCCAGGAGTTAGACTTAAATGAAACAAGCTGAAACTTAATAAACAGTATAACCAGATAGCAGCAAGGGAATGAAACACACACAAGCTGCAACACTGAAAGGAATGTGTGACGTACAGGGAAAGGTAATATGAACTGGCAGAGAGGAGGAAGGTTGGGTAGGCGTAGTAATCAAGGGAATTAGATTGTGGGGAAGGTCTCTGGAGAACAGAGAGAAGCAAAAATAACAGCTTGGTTGAAGTGTAACCCACAAGCAAGGAATAACGCGTGGAAGTGTCTTTTAGAGTTTTATGTTAATTTGTAATCGTAGACATCCATTCACCCTATAGTATGTCCTACGACATCCATGGCCTCTACCAAAGCGAGTTCTCCACACAGTGCGATCTAGTGCGCCCCGTTTCAATTTCTTTAACCATTTAAAGACGAAGCCTATCTGTTTTATATAAGGATTCAGTGCGTACCGCGCTGTAAACCCTCTCCACTTCGGTTATAAAAACAATCTATTAATGTCGTATAAGGCAAAAGTTGCTGTTTGTTCTGAGATCCGTACAAAACACATAAACGCAATGTGGGGACCATATTGAATTTTTGAATGTTAACCCCTTAAAGGCGAAGCGTATCTGTTTTATATAAGGACTCAGTGCGTACCGCGCTGTAAACACTCTCCACTTCGGTTATAAAAACCAGTCTCTTAATATTTTATAAGGCAAAAGTTGCTGTTTGTTCTGAGATCCGTACAAAACACATAAACGCAATGTGGGCACCACGTAGAATTTTTTAATGTTAAACCTGGTCGTATGTAAAGTTACCGCTAGGCTTTAAAAGGTTAAGGTATTCGCCCCTCTGTATGTACGTCTGTGATGTATCTCCTAACATATTTATTCTTCAGCGCTATTCAGTGTGCCGATCCAAGTGGCCGCGCGGTCTAAGACTTGGGTCTGCGGCCGCTCGCTTGCTGGGATTGTGAGTTCGAATCCGATCGGGGGCATGGATGTTTGTGTTGTTTTTGTTGTATAAGGAGAAAAATATGGAACATAAGTGACATGAAGAAGGGGGGAAGGGTTCAAAGGTACGATATGGATCAAAGGAACAAACAGGACAAGAGAAAAAATCCCGCCAGGGGCATGGATGTTGTCTGTTGTGAGTGTTGTGTGTTGTCAGGTAGAGGTCTCTGCGACGGGCTGATCACTCGTCCAGAGGAGTCCTACCGAGTGTGTGTATGTCTGAGTGTGATCGTAAAGCCTCGGTAAAGAGGAGGCCCTTGCCCACTGGGGGCTGTTGCGCCGTGTAAAAAAACTATTACTTGTTTATTAAGTTGTTATTACTGATTGCAGGAAATCAGAAATTACAGCACTGGGTAATAATCCAGAGACGAAGTATTTATACCACGTTTCGTGAAATCGGTTCATTGTTTTAAAAGCTGTCTTGATAGGACGCACATGCTGAGAGAGTGGTACCTCGTAAGCCTATCTTGCCCTTGTTCGAAGGACGGGAGACGGAACTTCCTGTTAGGATTTGGCCTTAGGCTGAGGACAAAGTGACCGAGTCTCTCGGCTTTGACGAGCCGCAGCGAAGTCATTTTGGTTGAAACCCTGAAACTTCGGTTGTCAGTTCCTTGACGTTTGTTCATGCGTGATTCTGTTTCTGTAGCCAAAGAGTGCTGGTCTAAGTTGGGGGTGGAGTTGGGAGATGCTGTTTTTACGTGTTTGGTATGGATGTGACACTTGGCGTCTGACCCTTGGACAGTAAAGTTAATCGGAAGTATTTGAGAACAGCGTGGTGCCGGGAATGTTTCGGCCTAGGAGCAAGGAAGCAGCAGGAGAACAGAAACAGCGACATGTTGAGGAGCTTCATAATTCTTGTTTTAACCCTTCAAAGACGAAGCGTATCTGTTTTATATAAGGACTCAGTGCGTACCGCGCTGTAAACACTCTCCACTTCGGTTATAAAAACCAGTCTCTTACTGTTTTATAAGGCAAAAGTTGCTGTTTGTTCTGAGATACGTACAAAACACATAAACGCAATGTGGGCACCACGTAGAATTTTTTAATGTTAAACCTGGTGGTACGTAAAGTTACCGCTAGGCTTTAAAAGGTTAAAAAAATACAATCATTTTCGTCTAATCAAGGGAGTTGCCGATATCGGTGGCCGCGTGTTCTAAGGCGTGGGTCTACGACTGCTCGCTTGCTGGGATTGCGGGTTCGAATCCCGCTGAGGGCATGGACGTCTGTCTCTTGTGAATAATGTGTGTTGTCAGGTAGATGTCTGTGCAACGGGCCGATCACTCGTCCAGAGGAAACCTACCCATTGTGCTATGTCTGAGTGTGAGCAGATGCAACAGTAACCCTGTACACCTACGGTGAGTAGGTAGAAGAGGTCAGGCTAAGAAAGAAAGGACGAAAAAGCCTTCTAATTCGTATACGTATCACAGCGTAATACCGTTTTGTGGGAGGAGCCAGCGATCAGAATCGGGCCATCGTTAAAATTATATACGAGCGTTAATTTATGTAGAACGGGCGGTATTGATATCTTGCTTCCTCGGGCGTGTCATTTATAGACACAATTATTAGGGATCAATGGCAGCCTAATGCTGGTCTATTAATACGCAATTTGATATATGAATACACGTGGGTTTTGGGCTTGATTATTAGGCTTTGCCATAGTAAACAGGCCTTAGTGGGGGAGGGTGAATGTGATGAAGGGGGAGGGTCCGTAGCAGGTGGCAGCTATATGTTCCATACGCCCTAATCTATTGATGCTACAGCCTGTTACGGAACTGACGAAAATCCAATGCAGATCAGTCGCTTTGTTAGTAATGGCTGCGTCTCAGACAGGAGGTGGAGATCTCGCTTGGTGTTCTGCGTTGTATTAATGTTGAATTGAGGCAGTGCTGTGGGTGTGGCAGCAGGTAGGCTTCTGGTTTGATTGTTACCGTATTTCTCGCTCGTCTGCCGAGCTTCTTTTTGTAGTTAGTGACTCTCCAGCTTTGTATTCACGAAGTTCCACATTAAAAATCTCGATCCAGAAGTCTGCAATCCTGTCTTGAGTTCTCTTTTCGTGTTTTACTCCGGCAGGCATCCAGGCAAATCCCGGAAAAGTTTAACGTGTCTTATTCGTTTGTGCTAAAGCCGAAACATGCAGCTGTTTTTAGGTTCCCTACATAAAATCTTATGTTTTATTTGACGGATACATATGGGTGCATTATATTTTTTATATTAGGCCATGACCGCTTGCTTTTACATTCCTTCCAATTCGTTTCGTAGTCGTTTTCTCTTCTACCTACTTGTTCGCAGTAGGTGTAGAGGGTTTTTGTTTGCACTTGATCACACTCATACACCACAGTCTGTAGGACTCCTCTGGACGAGGGATCGGCCCGTCGCAGTGACCTATACCTGACAACACAAACACTCACAAGAGACAAATATCCATGCCCCCGGTGGGATTCGAACCTACGATCCCAGCAAACGCTCGGCCGCAGACCTACGCCTTAGACCGCGCGGCCACTGGCATCGGCTCCTTCCAATCCATTATTCACTAATTATCATATCATTCGGCTTATTAATCTGAGCTTTTGGAAGTACCGTCAAATAAATCAAGAATAAGCCAATAAATTTTACATCACTGTTGTCGATGTAAATCAAGACAAGTTGGTTTCATAGTGCGCTTTAATATCGAGAGGCAATCTATTCCTGCACTGCCACCGAGCCCCTCACGAAAATAGGCATCCAACTGACCGATCTGCTTATAATTTGCATGCAATGAGTTTATCTGTTTCATTCATCCAAAGCCTCCATCTGATCCGAGATTTTTCGTGATTTTTCCTCATTCCGTTGGCGCGAATGTTGAAATGTTAGTCTGGGAGTTTATTTTCGGTTTGTAGAACGTAAACACTGTCCTCTTTCAACCCAGAATAGCACTGGCCGTTTGTACAATCACCAAACTCATGAGGTGTGTATTTGATGAAGAGTGAATCATTAGCCAGGAAGGTTTTTAATATACTTAGAGTAAATACAGTCGAACCCATTTATAACGGTATCGGTTTATGCGACACCTCTTCCTATAGCGTGAGATATTCTGTCGTACTCATTAATTCCTCACTTTTAACAATAACATTTTACCGTTTGGTTAGAACAACACTCGTTTATAGCGACACAAAATATTCAGTCCATTTCATGACGTTATAACCGAGTACGACTGTAGGTGATAACAAATCGTCCAGACGCAGACGTGGGCCGGGATAGCTCAGTCGGTATAGCGACTTGTTACGGGCTGGACGGTTCGGGGATTGAATCCCAGTGGGGGCGAGACTTTTCGCAGCCGTCCAGACCGGCCCTGGGGCCCACCCAGCCTCCTGTAAAATGGGTACCGGATATCTTTCCCGGAGGTAAAGCGGCCGGGGCGTGGGGCTAGCCAACTCATCCCCTTCTCGTGCCGAGGCTCACGAACGGGTAGAGGTATACCTCTACCTCCCTCTTGGGCCCTCAGGACCTGTTATAGGGTGAACCCTTACCTTTTTTTTTATCCAGACGCACACATACGGTGCGAGAGCCTAGGCTTCCTTGGCAATGTAGCTGAGGACTTTGTTTTTCTGGAATATTGCGCGGCGTAGGTTGGTATTTGGTTACTGACGTTTCGGCAAAACATTTTTGACCCTTCTTCAAGGGTCAAGCATTGCACGAACAATTGACTGCTTGATCCCTACCAACCGACGTCACGCAACGTGCAAGAATAGCGAAGCCCCCCACGCACGTACCATCTTGATGTTGGCAGCATTTGGCCCTCCTACACAGAGAACAGCGATCTAACGCACCTTTACGTAGCTTATTTCCGTGTATATATTTATACGTAACTAGAATTAACCTACAAATGCACAATGTTTCTGTTTTATATTTATTTTCACTCTTTTCCCGACATGTTTTGGCATCAACGTGCCATTGTCGAGGGGGTTATGTAATTAGAATGTACCTCCTTGAGAATGACATGTTGATGCCAAAATATGTCGGGGGAAAAAGTGAAAATAAATATAAAACGAAAACATCGTGCATTTGTTGGTTAATTCTGCTAATACTAACGCACCTTGTTTAATCGTTTCTCATCCTGATTCTGTAATGTGGAGTTACTGTCTGAGACTTAAACATCGGCAGGGTGTCGAATGTAAAAATGAAGATGGCTCTTGCTTTAATACAGTAGGCCGGAATAACGCAGTCGGTATAGCGAATTGCTACGGGGTGGACGGTCCGCGGGATCGAATCTAGGTGTGGGCGAGATTTTCCGCAGCCGTACAGACCGGCTCTGTGGCCCGCCAGACCTCGTGTACAATTGGCACTACCGAGTCTCTTTCCTGGGGGTTAAGCGGCCGGGGCGTGGCGTTAACCACCCACCCGCCTAAGGCCGAGGTTAAAGAAAGAGTAGAGGTATACCTCTACTACTCTCCTTCCCGGCCTTCATGGCCTGTTATAGGGTGAACGTTACCTTTCAACTTTATCTTGTTTAGTACCGCATTAACGTTACAATATGATGAGCGCGATGAACATTCTGTACTAACTGTGTTGTCAATACAATTTATGAATTACTTGCTTCACTGTCATATAAACTGTGGTCGAAGTATTCACTCTTCGCTCAACGTATAATGTTACCGTGGCATGTAATCGCCTGTGACAGTTACTGATGATGATGATGATTGTGGTGGTGGTGGTGGTGGTGGTGGTGGTGGCGGTATATATTTATTAGAGCAACTTCACGGTCGGTCTGCCACGGAAAGCAGATCTGTTGATTGACGCTCCAGCAGCAATGATAATATAGCCACAGTTACTGCTGTCTTGTCAATTTGCCCTGCAGCGATTACATCACGTTAGGCAAGTTTGCTCTGCCCTGTTCTATGGGCTTATGGATCGCTGTCGTTCCTGTAAATTCTCCATCATTCGACTGGAGATTACAAGTTTTTGTGAACGCTTGTACATTTGATCGCTGTAGAACTGCGAATTTCTGGGAAGAACAGATATCGTCTGCCCTTTAAAAGTAACACCCATAAGCTGTATTGCCACCTGCGAGATGGTGCTTTGAACACAATTATTAGGCTACGTAAAGTTAAATATATGAATCAGGTTTTTAAAATGAAAACACCTTAAATATGTTCCTTATACTTTTTCGTATATACAAAGTTATGAAAATATGAGGGCGTACCGTGACATCTTTTCTGAGCTAAGTATCACAACTGTGTAATCCGGACCACCCTTTTGCAATCAGTGCTGAGGTTAAGAATAAGTGGAGTTATACCTACTCCCTGCCGATCCCAGCGGCCGCGCAGTCTAAGGCGTGGGTCTGCGGCCGCTCGCTTCCTGGGATTGTGGGTTTCGAATCCCGTCGGGGCAACGGATGTGTATGTGTCTTGTGAGTGTTGTGTGTTGTCATGTAGAGGTCTCTGCGACAGGCTGATCGCTCGTACAGAGGAACCCTACCGAATGTGTTATGTCTGTGATCGTGAAGCCTCGACCATGAGTTTGCCCTGGCCTGGTGGGGGCTGTCGCACCATGGGGGGGGGGGGCAGCGTATTTTCCTTGTTTATTTTCATGGCGCGCACGTCTTCAATCTTCATGTACCGGAGTAAAAATTAGAGATACTGCTGTAGCATCTAAATCGTTGTTTGGCATGTAAGAGCGAGGTGTGCAGTTGTTTATATGCACTATAAAAATATGGCCTGCAGCAAGAGGGAAAAATAATGACCCTGGTGGTAATAGCAATCCATTAACTCGACCGGATCAAATCGAATATGCGGCGGTAATTTAATGTGGGCTCTCTAATGGAGCGATGCACATGGACGTAGTATCGTCTTTGATAAGCCATACGCGGATGGCTATTAATTTAGACATCAAACTTGTAACATATTGCACCAGGGCAAAATTTTTTGTTTTGTTTACTAATAAACACGGACTGTGTTCGGGTTTTAGAAACTGGCTGTGGCTTCAGGCGCCTGAGGGGCTGTCTTGTAGTTTATTTATAGGCATGTGAGTCAGATCACATAGTTTATGACAACAGATTTTTTTTGATAAATTATTGTAGTTTATTTTTGGTTAGACTAATTTACCTCTTCCATTTTCGTCTCCGACGTAACAGTTTGTTACGATACAAGGTGAATGTGTGCTGGACAGGATGTGACTTTCATCAGACCAAGTGAAATCTACAGGATTTAACCCTTTAAAGCCTAGCGGTAACTTTGCATACCACCAGGTTTAACATTAAACAATTCTACGTGGTGCCCACATTGCGTATATGTGTTTTGTACGGATCTCAGAACAAACAGCAACTTTTGTCTTATAAAACATTAAGAGAATGGTTTTTATAACCGAAGTGGAGAGTGTTTACAGCGCGGTACGCACTGAGTCCTTATATAAAACAGATACGCTTCGTCTTTAAAGGGTTAAATTACATGTAATATCTTGCATTAAAGAGTGGAAGCCCGATGAAAAATTTCAACAGGGCCGCACAAGAGTGGCCGCAGTTGGTCGACGTTTGTGCTGTGTCATCTGGAAATTCACCCGTCCACACTGCGACACAGCCTATACGTCGTTTGGCGCCAAACGGTTAGTTAATGTCATGGAACATAGTCCTGTTGAGAAGCTTAAAAATTTTTATCCATTCAAGAATTTTCCTGCCCTTATTGGAATTCTGATTTTCTTTAACGTTCCCTTTACCGCGTTCACAAGAGCCCACCGCCGGCCACTGTCCTAAGCCAGTGGTGCAGTTTTCTCTTTGGATTTACCGGCTAAAATTCTATTCTCGCATCTTATGTACCAAATTCGTGCTACGCCTCTCCTAGGTCTCCAGCTGTTTTTAGCACTTTCTTTGTAAGCACTCTCCTATGGGTTCTCCTTAGGACGAAATACGGTTTTCGAAATTCTTGTGAACATCTAATATGACTTTGTGTTTCGTGTTTACGTTGGCAGAAATGGGACTGACTGATAAATTACTGAAGTGAATGGTGGCATCTCCGGTTTTAGTCTCTTCTTAAAGTTTTGTCAGTATGAATTTTATATTTTTCTTTCGTTGCCAGGTGTTTGCAGTGCTACATTTTCTAAGATTTTTCAACTGTCTTTTTAGTATTATTTTGATTTATGTTATTTAAGTGAAATTTATTAATTGTCGTAGGAAATCACCCACATCCTACGGCAAAAAAACTGATGCGTTGGGTTACGAGAATATTCTTCTTCTCTGTTTCAGCCAAATGCTGTGATAGTTAGCTCTCACCACAAAAAGTACTGCGATTAATATGTCTCATCATTAATGGTTATTATTCCCGTAGGGTACACATAAACGTGGACCCTTGTAAGTTGTAAAAGGAAATACAGTCGAATTCGCTTATAACGTCACGAAAGGGACTGACTATTTTTTGTCGTTCTAAACGAGTGTTGTTATAATCGAGGAGTATAATGTTATGGTTAACAGTGACGAATTAATTGGTACCACAGAATATCTGACGTTATAGGCGAAGTATCGTATTAACCGATGTCATTATAACCGGGTTCGACTGTGTATTGAGAGCTGAATGAATACAGAACGCTTTTATTCGTTTTTATTTGAAGTCACAATTATTATATTTTCATGCAACATTTACGGCTTCGTTAGCTTTAATAATCAGTTACTGCCAATGAAGAAACAAATTGTAATTCACGTCACGAACGTACTCCGTGAACTGTGTGCAGCAGACTGAATGATTGATTACTGAGAATATTGGCTTTTCTGTACCAGGAAGTTTGTGTAATGCGGGATGTCAGAAATGATCCTTTGGCCTCGCAGTCCGTTTCTTTTTTGGTACTGCATAAATTTCTCCATGTGTGTGATACCACAAGCTTCTCTAAGCACGTTCACATGTGTTCATTCATGTGCCTTTTTTTTAACTTTTGAATTATTACTCTTTTACACAAGGTCAAAGTTCAGAAACCTTTCTCAACATCCTTCACGCGTGTGAATTTTGTTTTGTAATTCACATACTGATTGGTGGTCTCCTAATTAATTTTTACACTGAATACTCTATGTTCTGTGCTGTCAGAAGAGGAAGATTAATCTAATCTGTGATTTTTCTGAGACAGCTCTGTGCCGGTGCATCCCAGTAGACATCTTCAGGCTCGCTGAGTCTCGGCCAAACTAGGAATTAACGAAAGTAAATTGCCTTTGCACAGATCTGCCTGACTTCTTACGCGTGAGTCATAATGTGACTAATGAAAGAAACAGTGCACGAGACATATGGAGGCAGTGTGACGTTGTCCCATCTATACCTGCGTCTCTGTACGGCTGTACTATACTATTATAACCAGTACCTTTTTAAAGATCCCCGACGTCTGCGTCAAACATGAAGAATTAATATTCTGTGCATTAAGTCAACAGTTTGTAAGAGAACTGACCCTAGATAACCCATGCCTTAGCTAGAGTAGAATATATTTTATTACCACAATGAAAGAAAGACTACAAAAGTTTCTGCACCCTAATGTCGAATGCCACGCTAATTTGAATTTAAAAGACGTTTGCAGCTCGGGAAGGGGTAAGTTGGAAGGTAGGGTCTCTACAATGATTCCAAACTCGTTGAAAGACAAACAGAAACGGGATAGAGCAGGAAAGCTACTCTGCACACGCCCCCCTCAGTATTTATTGCATTCCTTTTACATGTCTCTTTTTTTTCTTTCACCCTAGAAAGAAACAAGTTTGTTATTTTAGGATTTATTTTCACGGAGCTCGGAGAGTTGAAAGGAAGACGGCGATAACTGCTTGATTCATTCTTGTACATTCTTGTACATTCTTGTACATTCTTAACCCTCTTTCCTTAATAATTTTATGTCTACAGTGGGCTATGTGCCTACCATAATTTTAATGTTGTGATTTGTAATTCGTGGATGTGCAATTGTGGTATAATTTGAGTGGGTTCGGTTAATCATGTTGGACTGAAAATGCCATTTAAATACAGGAATGAGTGCATTCTGTTAACCCTTTAGAGCTTAGCGGTTAATTTATGTACCATCAGGTTCAACATAAAAAATTCTATATTCTGCCCACAAAGTGTATTTGTGTTTTGTGTGGATCTCAAAACAAACGGCGACTTTTACCTTTTACGACATTAACTGACTGGTTTTTGTAACCGAGCTGGAAAGTGTTTACTGCTTGGTACGCTCTGAGTCCTTAAATAAAACTGATTGAGTTTCGTCCATAAAGGGTTAATGTAAGTCAGGTTAGACCTGAAATTTTCATTTAATCAAAATTTGGTGTCATATCTTGATACAGTGTCATCACACTGTGAATTTTGATTTTGAACCTTGTGTGCCAGAGCCAGGGTAACGTAGTACACGGACTGGACGGGCTGGACGGGCTGGGCGGGCTGGACGACCCGGGGTTCGACTGCGGTTGGAGCAACAAATTTTTCTCTTCTCCAAAAGTCCAGACCAGCCCTGGGGCCCACCTAACCTTCTATTCGGTGGGTACATGTCCACCGCCCCCCCCCCAAGGAGTTAAACCGACCAGGATATGAAGTTAACCACTTACCTCCGTCTGGTACCGATGTTAAGAATGAGTGGAACTCTACCTCTCCTGCCCCTGTAAATATTCACAGCGTGGACTGGGATAAATTTACGTTTTTGCTTCCCTATTCACGACGAAGTGGATATGACAGTCGAAATTTATGTAGGAAATACTGTAAATTTTATACCATATTGAGATATGAATTCTTCACACTAAAGACAGTTCGTATTTTAATGTGTTCCATGTCCGTGCACTATATTATACAAAGAAAAACTAATCACCAACAAATGCACAAAGAGTTTTTTCATCAATTGTAACACA
>BLKM01007732.1:1591667-1709167 GCA_013340265.1 Coptotermes formosanus | reverse complement strand
TTAAGTTAGATACGTAGTAACTTAGGTTTTTAAGTAATCCACCTGTCTCTATCATAACTGGTGTGTGCTTACGACACGAAGAAGGAGTAAAACTAAGGGGCTGTGCCCGTGCCAAACAATATACGTACAGCAAAAAAGTATTAAATACAATGTAAATATATGCATATATAGCAGATCAAAGTGGAAACATTAAAATATAATGCGAAATGTAATACAGCGGACAGACACGCAAGAATATCGTTGTAGGCACTGATGATTATGCAGGCATAAGTGTCGAAAAGCATTCGTCAGCAGCAAAACGACAATTGTGATTTGGATTCTTTAACGACGTAAGTTATTAGACAAGCCGTACGGAATGCGCAACATAAAGTGAACTATGCTTGCTGGGAGGTCTGAACTCTCACATACTCCATGCTGAGACGGTTACAGTATATAGTCAGTTTGCATCTCGAACGGGAGAAGTAATTCCAGTGGCCGCACGGTCTAAGGCGTAGGTCTTTGGCCGAGCGCTTGTTGGGATCGTGGGTTCGAATCCCACCGGGGGCATGGATGTTTGTCTTGTAGAGTGTTTGTGTTGTCAGGTAGAGGTCTCTGCGACGGGCCGATCCCTCGTCCAGAGAAGTCCTACCGACTCTGGTGTGTGTCTGAGTGTGATCAAGTGAAAATAAACAGCCTCGACACCTACTGCGAGTAGGTAGAAGAGGTCAGGACTACGAAAAGAAACGGAAGAGATAAACACATCTGTAGAAACACACTGTGGACAGTAATACCTGGAAGTCTACGGTGTAAATTTGTGTAGAATATTAACCCTTTAAAGACGAAGCGTATCTGTGTTATATAAGGACTCAGCTCGTACCGCGCTGTAAACACTCTCCACTTCGGTTATAAAACCCAGTCTCTGAATGTTTTATAAGGCAAAAGTTGCTGTTTGTTCTGAGATCCGTACAAGACACATAAACGCAATGTGGGCACCACGTAGAATTTTTTAATTTTAAACCTGGTGGTATGTAAAGTTACCGCTAGGCTTTAAAAGGTTAATGTAGAGTATCACTGTATCAGTGCCGTTTTCTCCACATGCTTTTGATCTGAAGATTTAACTACAAATTTATTCTGATTTCTTATGTCGTGTGTGAATCGCCAGTTTTACTTTGGTACCGGAAGTCATGAGACGGACAGACTGATTTGAATTGGCCTTGCATCCGGTCAAACTCGTGTTTTGACTTAATTTGCCGTCCTAGCGAGGCAGACTTTGTGTGGCCTTGTATGAGTCAGAAGGGACGCATTGTGCAGCATTCTTATTGCATTTCCTATCGAGCCTACAAACCTGGTTGAGCTGATTAACGTGTAATTTTTCTTGATTATCTGGATTACAAAAATGAAGAATGTCTTGAAGATGGAGACGGTAGGTTCCTTCGAAACGTGGGTAACCAGTTACCGAGAACATAGTGTGTCATAATTCAGAAGACCACCGTCTGAAATTTCACTCCAGTGAGAACTTCGTATGGCGTTAAACTCTGTTTTAACTAGAATGAGATTGTCGATTGATTGGACTCTCACAGTTTACAAATGGCTGTCACGTTTCCCGAACACGACGGTTCCTAGAGGGAGACATGCTATCGCCATGGCTTGTTAACTTACTTTAGAATGAAGAATTATGAACGTTTAAGAAAATGATTGGAATTGAGTGGGGCACATTAGCTTGTCGTTAGTGCTAATGATGTTAATTTATCGGTAAATAATATACACGTAAAACAACTGAGGAAAGGAACATGTAGCTGAACAACTCGGGTACGTTTGCTCTGTTTCTGGGTTAAGATTTCCAGTGCGTTAATGCTAAGTGCTTATGCTTAGAAGATTGGAGTATTCTGAAACATCATATCTTGTCGACCGACCTTTCGAATTATCGTAATGCGTTCATCTTTAGCGTCAGAGAAACCAAGTCGGACGACATTCTTTCGAAACGTCAGCGTCTGTTTCCATATCGACGTGGGGTAACTCTGCAGAGGACTTGCAACTAATACATTCACAAATACGCAAAGCGCATGCGCTGGATTATATTATCTGTACCCTGTCCGGCCGTACCGGGTTTTTTCACATTATCTGATAAACGGAACGATTTTTGGAAAAAAGTTATTGAACGTAAAATGTGTGTTTTGAATTTTTCTGCAACTTTTGTGAGAAACGTTTCTCATTCTAAGGTGGAATTCAGCGAGATATTATCATAAATGTACATGGGTCTTCATGTAAAGAACCAATTATTTTTGTCGGATTTTAATTAAACTTGAACTTTCTCGGCAGATTTTCAAAAAATCCTCAAATATAAAATTTTATGAGAACACGGCCAAATGGGAGGAGAATTGTTGCATGCGGACAGACAGACAGACAGACAGACACAGACAGACAGGCAGATATGACGAAGTTAATATTTGCTTCCGCAATTCTGCGAGGGCGCATAAAACGAGTTAGTGGATATTGGTTAAGTGCAGAGTACTTAAGGACATAAATGACATACAGCATTGCTAACAATATCTACGGTAACCCATTTGATGATTGTGCCTGACTTCTATGCTGTAAGTGAATTAAAATTTAAGTGCTTTCAACTAGATTTGAAGTACGTACTCGCTAACATCCATCCACTTGTTCGTTAATAGCCCGCGTGCTTTGCATTTATTAAATGAGTACAAGAGAATATTATGTAAATTTCGTCCATTGCCTTACGGTTATAGAGAATCATTGTGTGGTGGGCTGAGAGGCTGCCCGTTAATAGACAAGGAAGACGCCGGTATGAAGACAAAATTAAAAGCAGTCTTGTCATCTTTCCTTATAACTGTCTCTCAGGAGCTGGTGGCGTGTAGATTTGGGACGTCGGTTTAGGCTGAAGTTGCTTAATTGTTTACCAGGACAGAGAGCGAGAGAGAAATAATGATGGGCCTTAATATTCTACGCTGCGTAGATTTTCTAAGGGAAATTGCCAGATTCCATCTGAGGAAAGTAGGTAGATAATATCAGTTGTATCCATGTGTTTATAAACGTTCCGACATGGACCCATTTTCTATGCAATCTTGCGTGGGCAGTAGACATTAGAAACCATTCAGTTCGTGATTTCAGGCTTCCACGGCTGTGTAAATGATATCTGTATTTTTTCTGAAATTTTACGCAACGTATGTTGGTAGGTTTACCGACTTTTGGGACAACCTGTCAGTCTCTTCAAGTGTCAGGCAGTCCAAGAAGAATGCCGGGAACACTTGCTACTTCAGATGACCCGTAGGCAACCCGGCGTCCTTCCTTCCTCCTGCTGCACCCCCTACTAACCCTGCTGGCTAGCATCGTGTTCTCAGAACCAGGCGACGCCCACACAATTGACTAACTAACTAACTAACTAACTAACTAACTAACTAACTAACTACCTAACTAACTAACTAACTAACTAACTAACCAACCAACCAACTATCTAACTGACTGACTGACCGACTAACTAACTAACTAACTAACTAACTAACTAACCAACTAACTAACTAACTATCTGACTGACTGACCGGCCAACTAAGTAACTAACTAACTGACTGACTGACCGACTAACTAACTAACTAACTAACTAACTAACTAACTAACTAACTAACTAACTAACTAACTAACTAACTAACTGACTGACTGACCGGCCGACTAACTAACTAACTAACTAACTAACTAACTAACTAACTAACTAACTAACTGTCTGACTGACTGACTGACTGACCGACCGGCCGACTAACTAACTAACTAACTAACTAACTAACCAACCAACTAACTAACTACCTAACTGACTGACTGACCGGCCGACTAACTAACTAACTAACTAACTAACTAACCAACTAACTATCTATATCTATCTATCTATCTAACTAACTAATTCCCTGTGTATCTTAGAATATTATCGAAGAAATGATTAATAAAGCGTAGTAGGTTATTATTGCGTATAATGTTGAGAAAAGCCTATAGGAGGGTGGTTATCTCTGTGTCAATAAACTGTTGATTCCACATTCCCTTTTGGATCAGCAGACATACCTAGCGAGATTTCGTCTTTTTGTAATATGTAAAGCGATGCTGCCATCCCATGCTATTAAGGATGCAAGATTCTGCCATTTTAAATGGACGTACAGTCGTTTATTCTCCGGTGTAGAAAGTCTGCTGTGCGTGATATATATGGAAACCCGACGTGACCTAAGCGCTTCCATTTCGGAATCGATATCGCTGTGAAGACACCTTCCGAATAACAAGTGACTTGGGCTTACTTGATTCGCATCCGAATTTGGAACATATCCCTGACGCATAACGTAAAGCTGATGTTACAACAGGCGAAACCGACAGGCAGACTGGTGATATAAACTGAAAGAAACAACGTGTTTTACTGAAAGTGTGCTCACAGTAGTTATTTATTCTATCGATACACGTTCGAGCTTCTTGTCCGCAAACAAAAGGCAATTTAAAGAGAAAAGTGTTTTGTGCACGTTGACATAACTTCAAACTTATGGTACCGAAAGTCTTTCAAGTTGCATTATGCTTAACAGTGCACACCTATGTATATTTGAGCTTTGCTTTTGTAACTGGTAATATGAAGAATGCTAAAAGCCGCCACGAACTTTCGTGTTTGCGGCGGAATTTTCTTGTCTTGTTCAAAGAAGAGTTATTTGTTTAACCCCTTTAAAGACGAATCATATCTGTTTTGTGTAAGGACTCAGCGCGTACCGCGCTGTAAACACTCTCCACTTCGGTTACAAAAACCGGTCTCTTAATGTTTTATAAGGCAAAAGTTGCTGTTTGTTCTGAGATCCGTACAAAACACATAAACGCAATGTGGGCACCACGTAGAATTTTTTAATGTTAAACCTGGTGGTACGTAAAGTTACCACTAGGCTTTAAAAGGTTAATACTATAAGGTTGATATAGTCAAGAGGGTAAAGATGGACAGCGTCTGCTGTCGAGAATCCTGAAGGAAAAAGACCACTTTGGATTTACCTAGGTGCCAGAGGAAGGAAAAATATAAAAGGTCTTAGAAAAGCGCCTTTGATTACTTCATGAATCGTAGAGGTTCTTGGGAAGTTTAAGAGCCGGTTGGGTGGTCAAAAGGTTTCACGCCTTCTATGGAAACAGAAGGTTCATTAACATGTTCAGAAGAGCACGCTGTTGCACGCCATCCTCACTCAGATGGACACACTCCCATATCCCCCTCACAGCGTTACAGTTGCTGTTTACCATCGCAAAGCCTTGATTCCAAATGTCTGTAAGATACATTTCACTGTTAAGGGAAGCAATTTAATGAAAGGCGAGTGATACTTGGAATCAATCAGCTACTATTTCTACACAATAGAAGCAACTGCTGCAGTTTGTTACGGTGAATTAAAGGTGGTCGCGAGGCTCAATGGTGTGGCTGCAAGGCTCTGAACCTGCAATAAAAGAATTACTGGAAGGGAGTCTATAGATAGCCGTCTATACGCAGGGCTTCCTGTATTATGTGCTATGAATGCTGTATCTTCAAGTAACTTCTGTCATATTTCGACAGGAGAAAGTCACTTTCAGGACCTACTTATATTTTGAATTTTCACTCCTTCTACGAGTATTATACCCAGAAAATCAACTTTTATGCAATGTTTTAAAAGCATTTTATACTACCTTTTCTGTTATTTCTGTGTCTTACAGGTCCCTGTTTAATAATAAAATTGAACTATACGTAAAATTTCATTTCTAAAAGACTTTCACAATACTATTTTTGATATTTATTTCTCCAAATTATTATTGTAGTTACGAGTATTATTAATTATCCATGGGAAATAAATTACATATTTCTCTTTAAATTCTTATTACTGTGTTTTGTGTAGGTGCCCAAAGACTTTGCATTACAGAAGCTGATCGTATGAAACGAATAGTGTGACAAGGTCTGATGTTAACAAACCCCTTCGAAATTTAACCTTTTAAAGCCTAGCGGTAACTTTACGTACCGCCAGGTTTAACATTAAAATATTCTACGTGATGCCCACATTGCGTTTATGTGTTTTGTACGGATCTCAGAACAAACAGCAACTTTTGCCTTATAAAACGTTAAGAGATTGGTTTTTATAACCGAAGTGGAGAGTGTTTACAGCGCGGTACGCACTAAGTCCTTATATAAAACAGATACGCTTCGTCTTTAAAGGGTTAAACGAGCTACATATTAGTACACAGTGGCCGCGCGGTCTAAGGCGTAGATCTGCGGCCGAGCACTTGCTAGGATCGTGGGTTCGAATCCTACCAGTGGCATGGATGTTTGTCTCTTGTGAGGGTTTGTGTGTTGTCAGGTAGAGGTCTCTGCGACGGACTGATCCCTCGTCCAGAGGAGTCCTACCGACTTCGTTGTGTCTAAATGAGTGTGATCATTGAACGTCAGAAATGAGGAGGCGTAAGCCCACAATAGGGCTGTTGAGCCACAAACAAATCCCCCCCCCCAAAAATATTAGTACAACCACCCCAGATGAAGATTATAATAGATGAAAGCCAACTGGAAAATATGGAATATTTCAGCTACTTGGGTAGTGTGATAACAAATGATTCAAGTTGTACACGTGAAATTAAATCCAACATTGCCAAGGGAAAAGCAGCATTCATCAAGAAGACTATTTTCACGAGCAAATTGGATTTAAACTTAAGGAAGAGACTAGTAAACCGCTGCATTTGTAGCATAGCTTTGTATGGCGCAGAAAATTGGACACTTTGGAAAGTAGATCAGAAAAACTAGGGAAGTTTTGAAATGTGGTGCTGGAGAAGGACGGAGAAGATCAGAGTGACCGATCGTGGGGGAGTATTGTATAGAGTGACAGAGGAGAGGAAGGTCCTGCATACAGAAAAAAAGGAGGAAGGCGAAGTGGATTTCTCACATCTTTCATAGGAACTGCCTTCTAAACACTTTATTAAAGGAAAGATAGAAGGGTATAGATGACGGGAAGACGAGGAAGATGACGTAAGCAGCTAATGGATGACCCTAAGGAGTAGAGAGGTGTCTGTAAATTGAAAGAGGAAGCACTAGTTCGCTGTCTGTGGACAATTCGCTTTGGAAGAGGCTACGAACGTGTAGCAAGACAGACTACAGGTTGTATGAATGGAAGAGGCTACGAACCTGTAGCAAGACAGACTACAGGTTGTATGAATGGAAGAGGCTACGAACCTGTAGCAAGACAGACTACAGGTTGTATGAATGGAAGAGGCTACGAACCTGTAGCAAGACAGACTACAGGGTGTATGAATGGAAGAGGCTACGAACCTGTAGCAAGACAGACTACAGGTTGTATGAATGGAAGAGGCTACGAACCTGTAGCAAGACACACTACAGGGTGTATGAATGGAAAAGGCTACGAACCTGTAGGAAGACAGACTACAGGGTGTATGAATGGAAGAGGCTACGAACCTGTAGCAAGACAGACTACAGGGTGTATGAATGGAAGAGGCTACGAACCTGTAGGAAGACAGACTACAGGGTGTATGAATGGAAGAGGCTACGAACCTGTAGCAAGACAGACTACAGGGTGTATGAATGGAAGAGGCTACGAACCTGTAGCAAGACAGACTACAGGGTGTATGAATTAATGAATGTATGAATTAATGTTAGTACAAGTAAAGCTATTCCTGTCCACGCCATGAAGGCATTTGGGGGAGTGAAGGTATAGCCCCGCGCATTTTTAATCACAATGTTAGGTGGAGATGCGTGGTCAGCTTCATACCCCAAACGCTTCACCCCTTGGGAAGGACTCCCCACTGTCCATTGAACTGGAGACTAGTTAGGCTTCCAGAAGTAGTCTTGGAAGATTTGGAGAAGAAAAAAGCATTTCACCTCTGTCCCTACTTGGTAATCGAACACGATTCCATGATTATCTACCCTGTGGCCTGGTCTTCATACCGACTGCGCTATCCCGGCACTCTTTACGTTAGTGTAAAATGCTGTCTGAAAGGAAAAGGCCAGTTACACCATTATATATCGTGTACTAACAGAAGAAAACCGGCTCCGCCATAGTAGCAAATCAAGTTTTCGTAAGACAGGGCTATTGAAACCTGCTTGATGAATTTATATTTTAGTCCTGGTCCATTGTTATCCTAATTAGGCAGCGAGTTCGCGTAAAAAGAAAAGTAATTTCTTCTTAAAATGTAATGTAATATTTTAGCTGACATTTGACTTCAGAGTTGACGTTTTGAAAGCTGCCTGCGTACGTCTTTAGCATCTTATTTTGACCCTTATATATTTTTCCTCATATTATTTTCACTGACAGGAAGATCCACCGGAATTACCGCGGTAGCATCTTGGTACTGTTTTCTTTGTTATTTTAATCTCGTGTTTCAAAAACGTAAAATAAATTGGTGTTTTCCCTCCGTCACTTTAATAAAACTAAACAAGGAGAGAATATGAATGTAGACGCTGCTGACAGGATTTATAGTGTAATGTTGCTAGTCTTTCGGTGTATTCATAAATAAATTTAAGTACTTACAGGACATTGACGTTGAGTCGGTATAGCGATTAGGCTACGGACTGGACGGTGCGTGAGATCTGCCCTCTTCTGGGGTATTACGTAAAGTAGAGGGGTAATTGCATACCGAAATTTCGGCACAAACTGTCCGTCCCATCTTCAAGGGTCAGGAAGTCTAAGAACTAGAGTCTTAATTCCGTACTGACGTTTCGGGACAACCTATCGGTCCAATCTTCAAGGGCCTGTAATTCAAATAACTAGAGCTGTAATTACGTACTGACGTTTCGGGACAGCCTATCGGTCCAATCTTCAAGGGCCTGGAATTCAAATAACTAGAGCTGTAATTACGTACCGACGTTTCGGGACAACCTATCGGTCCAATCTTCAAGGGCCTGGAATTCAAATAACTAGAGCTGTAATTCCGTACTGACATTTCGGGACAACCTATCGGCCCCATTTTCAAGCCTCAAGAATTCCAAGACCCTTGAAGATAGGACCGATAGGTCGTCCCGAAACGTCGGTACATAATTACCACTCTTCACTGCGTAATATCCCAGGTGGCCGCAGATCCCATCTGCATCGCGTCGGAAGCCTGAAATCAAAACATGGACGGTACGTGGTTCGAATTCCCATAGGGGCAAGAAATGTTTTTCCTTTTCTAAAACTTTCAAAGCGGCTCTGGGCCCCAAGCTGCCTCCCCCCTCCCCTAGGTACCAGGGTTCTTTCATAGGGGCAAATTGGCCGGGGCGTGGAGTTAAAACACTCACCTTTCTGACCTTTATCTAATGCCGAGGTTAAGAATGGGTGGAGCTATACCTCTGCTTCTCTTACATGCCTTCATGGTGTACACAGGGAAAACTATTTTTCATTGGTCATTGTCCTGTAAGATAAAACAACATATGTAGTTGTAACGTACACTGCTTGTAGTTAGTTTGGGGTTGTACTGTTCGGTATATGCTGCTGCTTGTACCACTCTTTGAACAAACGTGTAATCCAGCTGTTGGTGTGTGCGCTCCAGCATGTCTTGATGAACGTGTCAGGTTGTGGTATAACCAATTTAACCTTTTAAAGCCTAGCGGTAACTTTACATACGACCAGGTTTAACATTAAAAAATTCTACGTGGTGCCCACATTGCGTTTATGTGTTTTGTACGGATCTCAGAAGAAACAGCAACTTTTGCCTTATAAAACATTAAGAGACTGGTTTTATAACCGAAGTGGAGAGTGTTTACAGCGCGGTACGCATTGAGTCCTTATATAAAACAGATACGCTTCGTCTTTAACCTTTTAAAGCCTAGCAGTAACTTTACATACGACTAGGTTTAACATTAAAAAATTCTACGTGGTGCCCACATTGCGTTTATGTGTTTTGTACGGATCTCAGAACAAACAGCAACTTTTGCCTTATAAAACATTAAGAGACTGGTTTTTATAACCGAAGTGGAGAGTGTTTACAGCGCGGTACGCACTGAGTCCTTATATACAACAGATACGCTTCATCTTTAAAGGGTTAAAGAGACTGTCAGCGCTGAGAAAATTTAATTTAATGGATGACCAAAAACCTCTGACGAAATCGTTGGCCATGATCGCTAGACGTTCTTACCGTCTTAGGTTTTTCTTGCGTTTTTCTTCGTGTACGTGGAACTAAAGCTGGAGTTCATACCCAAGTCTGCTTCATTCATCTGCATACCATAAATGAAACAGAGACATTTTAGATTTGACTTTCCGGAATGTCAGTGGATGTACACAAAAGTACGGTCCAAATGACAAACAACATGAGAAATATGCAGGGGAAATGTATAAAGTCCAATCGGATTACAGAGTATGAACTTAGGGGGAAGATAAGTTGAAGTTTGTGAAATTCGCCGAGGAGAGAGTTTGAAATTACGAGAAGTCACGTGGGCTAATACGTGACAGAATGTTGGTGTTTATGTAAGCTGTTCAGTAAATATTTAAAACTGAAATGACGGTATTCTTTGACGGAAACTCTAATTAACCTTTAGCATCTAGGAAAGGGCACCAGCAGACGAAATTGATATTGGTGGAATGAAAGATGTTAACTGTGTCCGGAGACATTAACCAGATAAGTCTGTCTGAGCGTCCTTTCTCGGTTATATAACCAGGGCAATTGTCGACAGGGAGTCCGTGAAAAGAAGCAGCTGTCCTACTGTGTGAGTTGTTCCGGTGACCTAAGTGGACAGGTCGTACCCTGAGATACGGAAGTATCCGGATTGAATTTCCGGATGGAATTGCCTCTGCCACGTCACCAAACCAAGATTGACGGTGAAGTAGAGGGGAGGGACGGAGTGAGGTTTGCAGGTTGTTTCGATTGATCTGATTTTTAATCGATACTAAGCTAAACGGCCCACCCGAACAGACGGACTGGAACTCAAAATGAAGTCACGAGCTACGTAACTTAGAGATATGTAGACGTTAGTTTTAATAAGTGGCGAATTATTCATGCTTCGTTAGACAATGTTATAGTTTATGTGCGAAGTTTGAGATTTTCACACCGGTGTTGCTGAAGATTCGAGATTTCTGGGACGTGACGCCGTGTCGACTGGTAAATAGTTAATGACTTTTTGAAGGATTGCAATGCCTTCGTCTTTAGGGTTCAACTGTCCTGAAGGTGAAGGCGTTACGGTCCTTCAAAAAGTTGGTAACTCTGTACCAGTCGACACGGCGTCAAGCCTCAGAAGGCTCGAATTTTTAGTACCAGATGTAGTAGAGAAAGAAGGGACGATCGGACATCTTACGGAACGCGACGGTTCATTACCGTGTTCACAGGAGCCCTGCGGTTCAGTATTGAGTTCACAGGGCCCGACGGTTCATTATTGTGTTCACAGGAGCCCACCGTTTCAGCATTGAGTTCACGGGGCCCAGCGGTTCGTTCCTGTGTTCACAGGAGCCCGACGGTTCAGTATTGAGTTCACAGGGCCCGACGGTTCATTCCTGTGTTCACAGGAGTCCAACGGTTCAGTATTGAGTTCACAGGGCCCGACAGTTCATTCCTGTGTTCACAGGAGCCCGACGGTTCACTATTGAGTTCACCGGGCCCGACGGTTTATTACTGTGTTCACAGTAGCCCGGTGCTTCATTGTTGTTTTCAGAAGAGCCCGACGGTTCGTTGCGGTGCTCACAGAAGGCCGGTGCCATTGCCGTGTTTACAGGAACCCGAAAGTTTATTGCTGTGTTCGCTGAAGCCCGCCACTTGACCCTGTCCTGTGAAATTGAGTCCAGTCTTGGTTCGCGCGCGTGCGGAATTTTTTCACCACCTATTCTAAAATTTTCCTTCCATGGCCCCTTTCCTCAAAGCTTTTGGAGCCAGAATTTTGTACGCATCCTTCATTCTGCACATGCGCTCTTCATGTCCAACCTATCCCAGCGGCCTGATTTTGATCAGCTTATTAATAGCCAAGCAGGCTGTGACGCTTCTCATTGCATTATTTGCTGTGTCTTCGTGTCACGCCGTCTGTCCTGCACCCTTGATTTAACTGAGAAATTGCTGATGTCTCACTGGTAAGAGGAGAACAGGTTTTAAAAATTGAAACTTGGAGCGCCGGATATATGTGAGGACTGTAGAAGGTCTATAGCAATAACTAAGGTCCAGTATCGTGGTGCCGTACGTTCCACCCACATCTCCGTGACCTCAGCTGAATTCAACATAACTTCTCTGTGCTGAAGTACATCAGAAGAAATTTTTATTTACTTAACTATAAATAAAATAAGTTTAATGTTATTAGATATTTTTCTGTCCGTTCCTACATTAGCGAGTTACCAAACATTTCTGATGTGTTCGACCCCTAATTTGATCTTCAGGCCTTTATCGTGACAGTGACATTTCGTGACTTCAGCCACTCCGGTGTATCCACTTTAAAGTACATCACGATGACTTCCTCTGCGATTTTTAATTCATGATCAGCTGGAGTCCGTGAACCATATAGCACGAGTGGGACGTTACATCATGTGGTACTCAAAATTTCATAGTGAGTGTAATGGTTAGCAAGGGGGGTGGGGGTGGTCGTTCTGTTAGTGGTGTAATAAAGTTTTGACTTTTATGGTTTGCTTTATGGCTTAATTAAGTTACTATCAGCGGTCAGCTGATAGTAATATTCTGATCAATAATTTCCTTTTCCGGTGCGAGAGTGAACTACATCTGACTGAACTCTTCGGATTTTATTCAGTTGAATAATTAACTGTCTAAAGCCCAGTGGTAATTAAATGTATCACATGCTGTAAAATTTTAAAACGACATTTTGTTCACGCATAATTTTTATTCTTGTGTTTCGTATGGTTTTCATAATAAACACATAAACAGCTTTACGTGATGGTTCTGTATGATGGACATGAAGTGTGTTCTCTGTGAGTTACGAACGGAATTTAGACATTAACAAACTGGTTTTTAAAACCGACGTGGAGAGTGTTTACAGCGCGGTACGCACTGAGTCCTTATACAAAACAGATACGCTTCGTCTTTAAAGGGTTAAAATACGTTTTGGAACCCATACCGAAATTCATTACATTGTACGTGATTTTAAAAGCTAAGTTATGGCAAAAGTATGAAAAGAAAGGCATAGGATTGCATATTTATTTTTTATTTTACAGTAAAAATTAAGAAAGACATACATTTATTGCACCCTTCAAGAAAGTATGTCGCTCCCCAGTTTAAGAACCGCGGCTATAAAGTACCTCCTACTTCAAAAGCTGTGCATTTTGTCCACAGACTATCTTTGTACGTCTGATGTGATTCTCGAAATTAGCAGTGAATCGGACAAATGTTTATCTATTCTAACTTTACTATAGGTTTCAAGCAAACTCATTTTAATTATCTTAATAGTTTCACGTGTATACCAGCAAATTGTGCTTAAATTTAAGGAAGAAACTAGTGACATGCTTTACGTTGGAGTATAGCTTTGTATGGTGCTGAAACTTGGTGGGAAATTTTGAAGTTAATATTGGGAAAACTGCATGTGAAACATTTAGTGAAACGTGGAATTTTGTGTAAAAATTTCGCATTTGTTACAGGACGAAGGAAAAATACGGAAAACATTCTGGCATCGGCAGGTTGAAGGGATTTTTGGATGCCTAACGACTTCTAGTCAACAGGCTGGCCTTCATGGGGGCAATCTCTAGCGATTGACCCTTTAAAGACGAAGCGTATCTGTTTTATATAAGGACTCAGTGCGTACCGCACTGTAAACACTCTACACTTCGGTTATAAAAACCAGTCTCTTAATGTTTTATAAGGCAAAAGTTGCTGTTTGTTCTGAGATCCGTACAAAACACATAAACGTAATGTGGGCACCACGTAGAATTTTTCAATGTTAAACCTGGTGGTATGTAAAGTTACCGCTAGGCTTTACAAGGTTAAAGACCGACCATCTGCTAAACCATGTATAATACTTCACTATCCCAGCTACCTCACAAAGAACTCTCTTACCCTGCGGAAGGGTTGTACAGTTTCTGAATGCTAAACCTGGGGTTGTTACGTCGTGTGCCCCACTGCTCCAAATATGTTTTGATTAACGGTCAAAGGCCAGAAAGGCGGCTCGTTACGCCTCAGGTCAGGGAGCCATTAGCGTCGGCAGCTGGCACATTTGGCCACATTAGTAGCAATTCCATTTGCATACGTTTCAGCGCTGATCTAAACTGCCATTGGTCAGTTCCCCGTCTGTCGTTTGGCTAGGTAAAGGTAAAGCAATCCCATTATAGGCCTGGACAGGCCCTGAGGGTTCCAGGAGGTTGAGGCTCCCAGATTTCTAGACAATCGGCATTTGAAGGTGGTAAGGTTGTCAGCCCTACGCACCGGCCCCGTTTATCCCCCAGGAAATATTCCTGGTACTGATTTCTGTTAGGGGCTGAGTCGACCCCAGGGCCATAGTGTGACCGGAAGGATTATGTCAATGGAAAATTCCAATGACACCATCGGGAATCGAACCCGCAACCTTGCGGTGTCGTTTGGCTAGCATCTCTGCAAGTGCAACGTTTGAAGTTATCACTGCTGTGTTTCTGAAGATTCAAGTCTTCGGGTTTGGTACGTCTGTGACTTGTCATGTAGTAAATATTTACTGACGTATCAAAACAGCGTAGTTCCTCTTAACTGGTAAACAGTTACCAAATTTTGAGACGGTGGTAACACGGTATAAGTCTCTTCTTAGACTGCCTGACCTTGAAGCTAAAATTGCGCCACCGTCCTTACCAGCTGTCTTCTTTTACATTCTGCCTTTGCAGTGCAGACACTTCTTTATGATTTTAATAATATTTTCTTATTGTGAATTTTTTTTTCTGATTTCACTGGATTGGATAAATAGTTAATGTCCCCAAAAGTAAGTGTGAGAAGAAGGTGGAAGGCTGAAATAAATATTACAAAGTACGCTTTTTCCACGAAGAAGTTTGATTTCTGTAAGCTTTCCAATACTAACAAGAATCTGAGTTGTATATAAAAATTCCGTTCGGACCGCACAGTAAACACAATCCTCGCTTACAAAAATCCATCAGATACAGGAGAATAATCTCTGTTTTTTTGATCCATACAAAACACACAAACCTTGTTTTCAGGCTTCCGCCGCGATTTTGATGAGATATGCGCTCTTGTAGGATATGATGCAGCGTCGCCTGGTAATTGTTTACCGACGTTTCGGGACAACGTATCGGTCCTATCTTCAAGGGTCAAGAGTCTTCTTGGACTCTTGACCCTTGAAGATGGGACCGATACGTTGTATCGAGACGTCGGCAAACAGCTACCACACGACGCCGCGTAATATCCGAGAAAAGCGCTGATCTAATCAAAACGCATAAACTGTAGGTAAAATGTAAATTTCTTGTTAAGGCTAGTGGTACATATAGTAACCATTAGACTTTAGAGGGTTAAACACGTACTGGTATATGATGTATACCATTGAAAGTAATTTTTGCTTGCGACTGGTTTCGTGGAAAGTGTAGCCATCGCAAATCGAAAGACCACTACACATTCTGTTTGTGTTTATTTTCTTCCTGCATCCTGCTTCTAAGTTTCCGGTAACTTTTGTTTTGGTTAGACCTTTAACTTCCTTCCGTGTAAATTTTTCAACTTGATCACATTTCCTTGCCCTATTTTACGTAACCAAAAAGAAGAACTTTCGCGGATTAAATTTAAAGAGATTTAAGCCATGAAAGTGCAAAAGAATGATACGCCAAGAGGTGATCCTGTTAAGAGAGAATGGCTTTGGGCTTCCAACTTTTCACTCTGTGTGGTTAAAGCACGGTAGAGGAGAAGAATGTAAAGGGGAGGGGTGGGGGGTCGCTTGCGTGTCAGAATATCATTACGTGTAGCATTGTCTACACAAGGTACTGAAGTCAAGCCGTAACATACGCCTTTACGATCTCTTGTTGTAACGGTCGTTGTACCCCCCCCCTCCTGGTTTCACAGCCCTTTTCACCTTTTCAACATCTAGGTGTTATTCTATTCTCACCCCTTGGGATGTCATTGATATGTGTGCTACTGTGGTTCCAGCCATCTTACATGGTGTGCCTACTGCGATACTGAATAAAGGTGGGAATGAGACAGTGGTCCGTCAGTGGTAGCGGAGTTCTTGATGGGTTTATGACGTTGAAAGCTGGATTGTGAAATTTAAACTTGAAGGGAATGTTGTTGCCATATAATACACAATTTTTATTATGCTAACTACTGCACACAGTCTCTTCTCGTCTGTTCCTCCTACATGTTTCGGCTGTTATTTCCAGCCGTCTTCAGGGAGTCGACATCAGATGGTTCACACAACAGCAGCAGACTGCTGTTGTGTGAACAATTTGATGTCGACTCCCTGAAGACGGCTGGAAATAACAGCCGAAACATGTAGGAGGAACAGACGAGAAGAGATTGTGTGCAGTAGTTGGCATAACTGCTGCTGTGTGAACAATTTGATGTTAACTCCCCGAAGATGGCTGCAAATAACAGCCGAAACATGTAGGAGGAACAGACGAGAAGAGATTGTGTGCAGTAGTTGGCATAACTGCTGCTGTGTGAACAATTTGATGTTGACTCCCCGAAGATGGCTGGAAATAACAGCCGAAACATGTAGGAGGAACAGACGAGAAGAAACTGTGTGCAGTACTTGGCATAACAAAAAGTGTATATTGTAAAAGACTGCACAGAGAATGTATAATATTAAGTTGTTTCCGTAATTTGTAGTTCAGAGGAATTCTAAATGAAACATTATTATATTTCATATATTTGGGAACTAGTAAAAAACCAAAATTTCCTTCACAAACAAGTTGCAGAGGATTAAATTCGGGTAAGACTGGCGACCGTTCTCTTGATATGTGTTTGTATATGTCCATCTCCAGTGCAAACTGTTAAAGATTGAAATACAAAAGTTATAATTTACATTTCATTCTATGTGAGGATGGAATAAGGAGTCGCCGACATCCGACAAGGGGTGGTCTTCCTGCCACTGAAAAACACGTTGTGAAACGTCATACAGCGCCTCTAGATTTCTGAAGTGATGGAATCAATGAGGGTAACATGGATGGGGCTTATAGATTATTGGAAAGGATTAAAATGCCTAAGAAATTTTATATGGAATACCTGAAGAATAAAGGTTATTGGGAATGTTTGGGCGTAAACAGTAGGATGAGGATTGTAGATCTAAAAACTACAGGATGGAGTTTGTGGATCCGAAACAGAAGAGAGTCGCTGATTTATTGTAGAAGTTCTTCGCCTTTTACGGGACACGACGGTTTATTACCGTGCTCACAGGCACCGCCACTGGGCCGTATCCTAAACTACGTTAAATCAGTCCATTCGTCATGCCTGTGTCTTTTAAGACAGCTTTACCATTACTTTCTGCTGTAATTCTAGGTCCCCCATGCGGCTTCTTCCCTTCACGTTTTCCGGTTAAATTTTTCATTGGTCCCCCATTTTTCTTATGAGTGCTGCGTGTCTATGCCATTTCTTCCGCCTTAGTCTCTGATCCAACAGTATCTTATGAAAAATAATTACAAATTATGGGGACCATCATTAAGAAATTTAAAACAAAATACATTAGAACCCGGTTATAACGACATCGGTTTATACGACACCTCGTCTACAACGTCAGGTGTTCTGTGGTACCAATTAATTCGGCACTGTTAACCAGAACATTAGATTTCTGGATTATAACAACACTCGTTTATAAGGACACGTAATGTCCAGTTCTTTTCATGACGTTATAACCGAGTTCAACTCCATATAATGGAGTTAAAAGTTTCTATTTATTTAAGGCCGTATTGATAACTCTAAAAAGGTTTAGACCAAGATGAGTTTTTTCGACGCAAGTCATCGGAGAGCACTTAAAAATAGAAAGTATCTGGGTGGTTGTTCCTAAATTGTTGAAGAGCTATATTTTAAGTTGGCAATTATAAAGCAATTTTCCAGACGGGCTTTAAGCAGCGCGTCAAAGATAGAATGGAATCTGGCTTAAGTGCCGTCCGCTTGAAGCTTTTATGTAGTGAAGTTCGCAGGCTAATGCTTTCCTTTATAACGAAATTGGTATGTAGGCCTTACATGGCAATCTTCTGTGTGGCTCGAGCTTTTAGTTTGCGATCTCTCAGTTGGGTGTGAAGCGCCTGTCGCAGGGAAAAATGAATTCAGGCTAAAGAAAAAATTTACAGATGACAAAGTACCTTGCATCTTTTAAAAACTTGGTGTTCGTCTTAGTATAATATAATGTAGTGTAGCATAGTGTAGTAGAGTATAGTATTTTTAAGGTGCTTTTTAATATTATCATATCACCTAAACTTTTCATTCGGGGTTTTCGACAAAGCCTTTTTATGAATTTCTCGTATCTCGAATGCGTGTTACATACACACCCTGAAAGAAGTTTTAATTTAAATATTAAAATGATATGAAGGCACTTTGAATCCATATGAATGTCAGTAACTTTGCGCGCGCGCGCGTGTGTGTGTGTGTACTAGGGCTGTAAGACTTTAAAAGACTTGGTAACATTACCTGTTCAGGGCAGACAGACTGCAAGATGGTCACTACCCGGCAGATGCTGTCACTGCCCATCGTGAATTCTGACATATCGCATATGCTGAAGTGAAAAACGTTGTAATTATAACGACCGAAACAACATATGCTACCGTTCTTTTCCGTCTACCCCCAAATCAGTCATAAGCAGATGTTTGCGGTCTGTTTCAGGGAAGTGGTATAATTTACTGAGTTTTGGGGTGGAAGGGACACCAAACCTGTAATTAAAAGAAGTCTCACATAGTATTGCTCACAGACACGTGCGTAGAGAATAGGGAAAATTTCTACAGGGTGATCCACTTATAACCGGTGAGCTTGCAAGACGAAATCAAGACAGGGTGATCCACTTATAACCGGCGAGCTTGCAAGACGAAATCAAGAAAGTATTTTGTTTCGTTTAGTTTTTGGTAGACTAAAGACACACTCTTGTAGATGTTGGAAATAAGATCCTTGTGAATCATTACATTTTTGTGCGCGCGTTGCCATGTTCAGGTATACTATACCGTACGTCTCGCGATTCAATGACCCAAGTTAATGAGACCTTCACACAGGAACGAACTCCTAGAAAAGGTTTTTTTTGGCCCCCAAGTTCTCCGGATTTGTCAGCATGTGACTTTTATCAGTGGGAATATTGAGGGCAAAGTTGAAGAATCAAACCCCCATACTTAGATGAACAGAGGAAGAACATTCGAAGCGCTGTTGAGAATGTCGCAGTGAGTGTTTTGCGTAAGGTGTACCTGGGAACATGATAACGCGCGCACAGAAGTGTAATGATTCACCAGCGTTTCATTTCCAACATCTTCTGTAAGACCGTGCATTTAGTCTACACAGAACTAAACGAAACAGAAGTTTCTTGATTTCGCCGTGTGAGCGGGTCGGCTTTAACCCTTTAAAGACGAAGCGTATCTGTTTTATATAAGGACTCAGTGCGTACCGCGCTGTAAACACTCTCCACTTCGGTTATTAAAACCAGTCTCTTAATGTTTTATAAGGCAAAAGTTGCTGTTTGTTCTGAGATCCGTACGAAACACATAAACGCAATGTGGGCACCACGTAGAATTTTTTAATGTTAAAACCTGGTGGTACGTAAATTTACCGCTAGGCTTTAAAAGGTTAAGTGGAACATTCTGAATAAGACTGCATGGTATAATTATTTTCTGTAACTCGAAAGAAGCAAATAATGGCATATCCATAAATTCCACTCTTCTGTCGGCACACACACACACACACACACACACACACACACACACACACACACACAGGCACGCAAGCACACACATACATATTGTGCGGTGTGTGTCCAGTGTCAGTGCATCCACTCGATGGTAAGTTGGGATCTTTGGTTCCTTTTCGGCAGGTTCACGTTTTGCCTATTTAAATAGGCGAGTGTGGGCGGCCATATTATCGTGGGTGAGATTGTTGTACCAAATATTAAATGCAATTTAACATCCTTGTGTTAAGTCGAACTAAACCGCCATAACTTTCTTTACCACCGTAACCCGTCACCGTACCTTATCATCTCTGTTGAGTGGCTAGAACTTGTGCATTGTATTGAGATGTCCGGGTTCAGTTCTCTGCCTGGATATCAGTTGTTGTTGTTTCGAAAGTTTTCCTCAGATGATCCTGTTGATGTTGGCTACAGGGTAGTTATAAATCACTATAAAGACAACTATGTGTTAACGTGTTATCAGACGAGTTAGGCGGCTACGTGTGTCGACCACTACGTGATCATCTTCATGTTATTGAAGTACATAAATTTAGAATTGAAACTTAATTTTAATTTTACGTATTTTAATGGCCTGAAAATAGCCACCTAGTGGTCGAAACATGTAGCCCTGTGACGTAATGAGTATCGTGTTGACATTGATTTACACACACACACACACACACACACAATGGAGTGTGCAAGGTGAAAGTAATATTGGTTGTCCCCATATTCAGTGTAAAATAATATTGGTTGCCCCCATATTCAGTGTAAAATAATATTGGTTGTCCCCATATTCAGTGTAAAATAATATTGGTTGCCCCCATATTCAGTGTAAAATAATATTGGTTGTCCCCATGTTCAGTGTAAAATAATATTGGTTGCCCCCATATTCAGTGTAAAATAATATTGGTTGCCCCCATATTCAGCGTAAAATAATACTGGTTACCCTCGTGTTCAGTATAAAGTAATATTGGTTGCCCCCATATTCAGTGTAAAATAATATTGGTTGCCCCCATATTCAGTGTAAAATAAAACAATTCCATTCTACCGATAAGATGCCTGGGGGAATGTTTGAGCAGTTCTGAGTATCATATCTCGATGTACGATTCAAAGGCTGTCGGAACTTCTGGCCTACTTTATACCTCCGACTAAAACCACTGACACCAATTAATATTTCCATGCTCTGAACTCGTGTATTGGACTTCCGCTTTGTATTATCCAACAACAGCACACCCCAGTTACTTGGAAACACTTTGTATTTATCACAGTGACAAACCAGTGATTACGGACATTAATATTAACCTCGATTAAAGGGGAGATAAGAGGTTGGCTCAAGCATTTTGTATGGGAAATGCTGGGCTTGTTGGGAAGGGGGGTTATCTTGTTCAACACCCTCTTAAATAACAAAAACAAAAACAAAAAAGACAGCGGGGTTGGAGACCACATCCGTGATAAGGGGAAGAACATGTAAAAAATCACTTACTGTTAGTGTTTGCGTGCGTGCATGCGTGCGTAAATTTCATGGCTGCAATGGGTGATGTATGGTGTAAGCAGGGAACGTCGGGGGTGTATTTGTACTGAGAACAGACATACAAAGTACACAGTTTGAAGGTAAAAATGCTGTAATGTGAAGGTTGGTGCTCTCGCAGATCTACAGTTTCGTGTTGGAAAAGTGCAAAGTGATGAAGATGGTGGCGATGATCGTGAAAAATAAAGCATTTAGTTCTCAAGAATTTCTGTTGTGACTTTTGGGAATTAACCCTTTAAAGGCGAAGCGTATCTGTTTTATACAAGGACTCAGTGCGTACCGCGCTGTAAACACTCTCCACTTCGGTTATAAAAACCAGTCTCTTAATGTTTTATAAGGCAAAAGTTGCTGTTTGTTCTGAGATCCGTGCAAAACACACAAACGCAATGTGAGCACCACGTAGAATTTTTTAATGTTAAACCTGGTCGTATGTAAAGTTACCACTAGGCTTTAAAAGGTTAAATTAGATGTTTTTCAACATTTATACGAGTGTTAAAAATCGAAACAAACGTCTTTGTTTCCCAAGTACAAGTTCGTACCAACTAGTGCACTGTTATTATTGAAAATGTTCTTACATTACGAAACTTAGTTCCGACATGTTTTGATCCCTATTGGGATCATCTTCAGGGATACTTTTAAAAACTAAAATTACACATACAGCGTGGTAATATCTTGTTATAAAATGTGTATAAAACGGATTTATATGCTGTTTAGATGTTGCAGGTCAGATGTAGAAGTTCTACATTTGAACTGAACTACATATAAATCCATCTGTTTTATACACATTTTGTAACAAGATATTACCACGCTCTATGTGTAATTTTAGTTTTTAAAAGTATCCCTGAAGATGATCCCAATAGGGATCGAAACATGTCAAAACTACGTTTTTAATACAAGAAAATTTTCAATAATAACAGTCCGTTAGTTGGTACGAACTTGTACTTACTTTGTGATTATACACGGTGTGAATAGTACAAAACCTGTTTTTCCATCTATATACAGGGTTTTCATTACACGGCCGTTCGTAAGCCCGGGTATATGGAGACATAACTTTATGCATTTTCAGAATAAAATCTCAGTACTTACTCTCTGGGCAGAATGCAGAGTATTTTAATGTTAAAAACAGGAGGTGTATGTACTTAAAACTGTGCTTTGAAAGCATAAATTAAAATTGAAAAATGTCACTTAAATAAAATCAATATAACTGTACATATTTGTATTATTTCATCTTCTGTTCTGTTCGTATCTTATGGAATTATTTACTGTTAAAACAGCTTGCAAAAGTGATGTAAAGTTTCGAACAATATTTAAATATATTCCTTGTCTTTTGGATACTCACTGGCGTAATGAGTTGTTTACTTAAGAATGTGTGTTTCATTATGTCCCTTAATGCATACACTACCAAGTAACCAGTATTAGCATGCATGTTTTCTATTCAGCTAATTACATTTTCCGGAGGCATCCTTCAAATACTTTCAAAACACGTGAGTTTGTATAAGACATGGAAGTAGATGCTTACATACTTAGAAAGAAGAAACACCTGTTGCTAAAATGTAAACTAATGTCCATCTGTTTCGACTCACGTGTCAAACGGTTCCTTTCACTGTTATAATGCAGCACTTCTCAAACCGTGGCTCGCGTGTCACGTGCGGGCATGCATAATGACATATGTTTTTTGAGTTGTATTATTTTAAGGTAAGTTAAAAAATACCTCGCTAGCTTTATTCACTGAGATGTTATTTGTCGGTTAAAATCTAACTACTGGTATGTTAAGCACCGAAGCTGTTGAAAGCCTGTGTGTGTGTAAATTGGGAGAAGTTGCCATCCGTCTTCGGTACCCATTCTTATGGTAGCTTTATTTGCTTTAAGCAAACTCCTTTTTTAAAAAATACCGGGGCATAATTTATTTACAGACGCTCCCAGACTTGCGCAATATTTACGTTATGGAAGATCTGAGGCGAGTCGAATTTTGCGAAAGTAGGAGTTGTTCATATAGCCAAACGCCCCATACGCATACAGACGGGAGACCAGTTGAAATGCTAACTCCCACACAGTGGAACCTGATCGACTGCAGCGTGACAGTCTCGCCGCCTGTGTTATCGCCCAGCAGCGTTCTTCCCTCACCTTCGTCTCATTGCATTTTCATTGCCGGAAGGAACAATTCGGCTCGCATTTCAAAAATGTTATTAATTTCGCTTTTTTTTTACTTTTTTAGAATTGCGTGATTCTGGAATTGCGTAACTTGAAATTGCGTAAGTGTGGGAGTGCCTGTACTTTTGTGACAGGCAGGTCTTGTTGGTGTATGAAACGGGGGAAAGGGACGTGTTTGGGAGGGGGGAGGGAAATCATGCTTAACCTTTTAAAGCCTAGCTGTACCTTTACATACCACCAGGTTTGACATGAAAAAATTCTACGTGGTGCCCACATTGCGTTTATGTGTTTTGTACGGATCTCAGAACAAACAGCAACTTTTGCCTTATAAAACATTAAGAGGCTGGTTTTTATAACCGAAGTGGAGAGTGTTTACAGCGCGGTACGCACTGAGTCCTTATATAAGACAGATAAACTTCGTCTTTAAAGGCTTAAAATACAACAAAGTGTAAGTTATTGAGTTTGTGAACTTTAAGTAACTGCTTAGTAGGATACAATAACCTGGAAAGTACTGCTGCAGCTGACATTCAGCCAGGATCTGAAGTGTGTACAGTCAACAGTACAAATGTACCTGTCGTCCCGCTTGAACAGTAAGTGTCTACATAGTAAATGTTGCTACTACTCTTGCAGTGTGCTGTACATAAAGAGCTTATGATGTACGCAGCTCTGAGTGAGAACACCATCTTAAGAGTTGTCATGACCTTGGAGTATTTTCGAGCATCAAAATGGGATTTTATTTATGACAGAAACCCTTTAGTCAAAGACCATTAAAACATTCTAATGTGAGTGTTTCTCATACATGTGCTGCCTTCAGAGACAAAACACAGCCTTTTCAGTGACTGCTTTTATTTCCCTTTCGTTCAGTGTAGACTAAACAGATTATGGTGCAATGATTGAGTCGTTTATAAGTTCGCAGCTGCGAGCAGTGGGCTGGACAATTACGCATTTTTATAACAACTTTCATGAATGTGTAAAGATGGAACGAAACCAGAGCTTTGAAATTCGCTTCCGGTCGCCTGGGTTTTTCCTAAGGATAACTGTTTTCCCTCACTATATTCTGTGGAAAATATCATCATCATCATCATCATGCGCTGTGAAGTGTTATGTACACTGCCTGTTTTTTTACCCTCAACGTAAAGCTGATCTTTCCATCTTTTCCTTGGACGTCCTATGCTTCTCTTCCCATTTGGCCTATATTTCAGTACTCGTTTGGATATCCCTAATAAATGTCTTAAACATTTTATTTGTGCTGCTTCCAGTCTTTATCTCTTTCCTTCAGCACACAGGCTTCACTACCAATCTGCGGAAAATATAGCAAACACAAGTGTACGTTAACATCTTAGCCGCGCGACTCGATCACGGCTATGTTCCATTCTGAGCGACATGAGAGTAAATTAAAAAAAAACGACACTAACGCACACTAACTCACTGTAGCAGAGTCCTTCGTTAGAAGCTGTTAGTTGTCCAGGTGGTCATCTCCCCTCTCTGGATACCGAATTCTCATTACATCTTCACAAGAGAGCGACACTGATATATCGTGAACCGCTTCTGACGCTCTGATTGTAAGAATTGTTTTAATATCTAAGCCTAACTCTTCGAATATTCTCTTTTCCTTTGGATTTTCCGAAAAGAAATATGCCCGCATAAACAGGCCCTATGCACTTCCCCATGTTATTCATGTTACGGTTGAGACACTTAGTTTCCCTGTAAATTTAGTGGTAATTGCTTTAGCAAATCCTGGCTTTGTATTATGTCATTCTTGCCTTCATCAAATCACTGAACAGAAGAATGGTAGTTATTATTTTTCCACTTATGTTTGAAGTAAAAGCTTGAATAAGTGGTGTAGATTAAATAAACAGGAACCTTTACCTCTTAAAGCAAATTAAATTTGCAGAATAGCTTTACAGCTTAAGGACTATTTTAAGTGAAGATGTTATCCTTGCTGTTGGTGGGGAGACCTGAGGGAAGGCGACCACTTTGGAGACCCAGGCGTAGATGGGAGGATAATATTAAAAATGAGCAAGAAGTGGGATGGGGACGTGGTCTGGATTGAGCTGGCTCAGGATAGGGACAGGTGGCGAGCTCTTGTGAATGCGGTAATGAACCTCGGGGTTCCATAAAATGCGGGGAATTTCTTGACTGGCTGAGAAACTCTTAGCTTCTCAAGAAGGCCTCTGCTCCATGGAGTTAGTTAGTTAGTTAGTTAGTTGTTTAGTTCGTTATCCTTGCTGGCTATTTATAAATAAATGTATAGTTTGCTTCGCACATTTCATGTATGTTTTCAAATACCCACTCAACATGGGGAGGTGCGGAACGTGATGGAGCAGTCTGAGCTCGTGTTGTATTTCACCAGTGCTTCTACTGCTATCGGTTTTGCTAGCATCAGGCGTGGTGACAGAGTTTTGTTTATTTAAAACGAACATGCCGGTACTCCATCCCTGTCAAGAAACAAGTTGCCGGTACTCATTGCTTGGCAACAGTTAAAGTTTAAAATATCCCTTGTTTTCGTACAAAAAATGTTCGTATTGTTGTCTCGTTTTGTAATAATGTTCTTGGAACAAAAACAACAAATGAGATCAAATTTTTCCCGAGTTCTAATTTTATGATCTGCATGTAATATGTCGCAGTAAATAAAGGTGCCGGTACGACATGCCGTTGCGTACCATCACAAGAAAGCATTGTCGCTGATGTGTAGGTTAAGTAGGACATACCGAAGGCAGCGAGGAAACATGCTGTTAATTGCTGCGTGTCTCGTTTCCTCTCTTTCTCTGTTGCATGTGTTACTATCGAATTGTGTTTGTGCTGTCGATTTAGTAGCTGATAAGCAGGATTATTTTACAGAACTGTAAGTAGCGTCACTAGCGCGTGTGTGATCCATCTGGCAGGGGCGGCGGCTGGGATAAGCGGTTACGGTCTCATCGTGGAATAAAGACTGGTTGTGAAGTTGCTGAATGTGCAGTTTAACTCTCAGTTTTATAAGAGCTGTCCTTGTACGCGCCATGAAGGTATAGGCGTATGGGGGGAATGGCTTCACTCTGTGTCCGCTGTTCCCTCGAGGAAAGCGCTCGGTTTACCCATTGAATAGGAAGCTTGTTTTGTGACAGAGTCGGTGTGGACAAAACCGAGAAGAGAGGAACTGGTTCCTTCTGCCGGAAATCCAACGCCTAATCCTCGGTTGTCCAGCCAGTAATCCAGTCCAGCCCACTACGCTATCTCGGCTTCCAGACTGAAATTTATTCACTTCAGTAGTTCAGTTTAAGTGTACGAGTACTTACTAAGCAACCGAAGGTACCAGATGCTGCTTTATCTATAATCCGTAGTCCAATATTTGATATTTTGTATTTAGTATAACGCTCAAACCATTTGTCTATGTTTGTTCCATTTTTTGCTGGTTCTAATCTGCTGTGTTCTTTTTGTCTCTTCCACTTCACTTTCGTTTTATAAGAAGGGGTGTCCGCATGACCTCCGACCGGCAGGTTGTAAGCTGTAGATATTTTCAGTTGACAGGCAGGCAGGCAGGCAAATAAATAAGTAAATAAATAAACAAATAAATAAATGAACAAAACAAAAACAGAAAATATTTTCCTCAATACAGTACCATAAGTCACACAACCTTGATGTCAGTAATATGTGTGTGTGTATATATATATATATATATATATATATATATATATATATAGAAAGCCTAACATCAAAATACACTTGTTTGTATAATCACAACATAAGTACAGACATATATTGCCAGTTTGTTGCTCAAGGATCAATGGTAACTATAGGTACCATTTCATTTAACATTAAAATGTCTCTGCATTTGGCCAGAGAGTGTATTTACATTTTTCTTAAGCGTCCAGTTCTTTCGCGCGACCATGTTACCTTTTATTCATTATTCCGACCCTTCGGAGGGACGAACTGCTTCTGTCTTCAGGGTCACCGCGTTATATTACGGTGGGTATTTGATTAATCGAGAAGAGACGCAGGAAATGTGTTGTTATTTACAGAGAACAGGATTGAACTATTTACATGTGCATAATAATTCTATAGACACCCCTGTTATTGGACAACGTGGCGCCACACAGAAGACGCCAGCAGCTGACTGGTAGTAAAGCGAATATTGGGATGCAAGAGAAGTAAGAGGAAGTGGGATGAGGGAACACAAACAGAGGGGAACAAAAACAATGAACATGTTTTGCATTACGGGGTTGATATTGAAGAAGCTTGTAGTAAGAAGTATATGAACTCTGATATTCTCTTTTCAGATTTGTGAAAGGATACGCGTATGTTGTATATGAAAGAATGCGTTGTTGCGTATGTGATAAGGTATTCAGCGTTTTGAATTCTTTGTTTTATTTTCGTTGCCTTTATTTCAGCGAACTTCAAATTCATGGATATCCTGCTTGGGTTTGTCTCTTTAAATGTAATTACGTTTTAAAGGAACAATTGTATTAGTGTTTCAGTTCTACCTCGTCTGATGTGTGCCTACTTAAATAATTGTGTACGGTTACGCTGTACTTTGTTTATTTGAAAGTTTCAGTTCATTATAGCGTTCAGGAACCATTTAAAGCCTAGCGGTAACTTTACATACGACCAGGTTTAACATAAAAAATTCTACGTTGTGCCCACATTGCGTTTATGTGTTTTGTACGGATCTCAGAACAAACAGCAACTTTTGCCTTATAAAACATTAAGAGATTGGTTTTTATAACCGAAGTGGAGAGTGTTTACAGCGCGGTACGCACTGAGTCCTTATATAAAACAGATACGCTTCGTCTTTAATATTGCCTACGTGCCTCTGTATAGAATCTTCGTAAACAAGAAAAATAATTACATGCCACAGTCTCCTCATAACATTTTAAAATTAGGACACTAAGGGGAATAGAATTTTCATAATCATCATACTGGTGACGTAGGACTGAAAGTACGCTCTGTGTAACATACACAGTAGAACCCGGATATAACGACATCGGTTTATACGATACCTCGCCTATAGCGACAGATATTCTGTGGTACTAATTAATTTGTAACTGTTAACCATAATATTATCCTCCTCGGTTATAACAACACTCGTTTACAACGACACAAATACTCAGTCCCTTTTGTGACGTTATAACCGAGTTTGACTCTATATACTTTCGTTTCCTTAATATGAGATACCAGGTTTCACACTTACACAAATAAAAGACACATTTAAAAGTACTGTCTATTTTACGTTTATGGTTTTACAGAGCAGGCGGTAAGCCAAAGGAGTAGGAAAGGATGACACTAAGCATTGCGCAAAGTTAACCTGCTCTAAACACGTTAATGAATGTAATTTCCATTTATTATCCTTCCCAAACTTCCGAACGTTGGAAATCTTGACGGATTAACTCTTTAATGTAATTTCACAACTTTAATATAGTTATGACAAAATGTGGTTAGTTTTAAGATTAATGTGGAAGAAAGACGGGTACTTGCCCAGTATTGTACAGGTCGGTTTACGGCTACGTACTTAATTTTCACAATCGAGCTGTCGGCTTTTATTTTCGTCAGGAATTGTTACCGAGGCAAAAAGTGAACAAATACTGCGTTTGTATAGCACAGCAGCATTTGCAGTTGACGTGAAACTGGTGTTCGTCTTCATACACACACACACACGTACACACGCGCGCACACAGCCTCCGCGGAGTTTCGGAATCATAGTGACAAGTCAGCACAACTGTCATTTTCAGTATATGGCGGGTTCGAAACAAATTTCCTCGCTTTTAGTATTTTCCATACCGTGTTGGTAATTCAGTGTCTGATATATTAACCAATTCCAACACAATGTACACAATGGATCCCGCTTAATGAAATTTTAATTTTAAAATCTTAAATTGAAATAAATCTGTTGTACATTGTGTTGGAGTTGGTTAATATATCGCACACAGATTTCCTCGCGTTTATTGTTAATGGCTAATATTAGGTTACGTTCGAATCAATTTCCAAATAAATGTTCTTTTTCACAATTATACTCAGGTTTGGAACCAGAATGCACTTCATTAGGCCGAAACCTGACTCATTTTTAGGCACGTTCGCAAAATAGCGAAAAGTGACTCTTAGATTCGTCATGTCTGTCTGCCCTCTCTGTCTTCGTCCGGCCGTCCGTCCGTCTGCATGAAATAACTTGGTTCCCACTGATGGGTTTTCATGAAATTTGGTATTTAAATATTTTTCGAAAATGTGTTGAGAAAATTCAAATTTCCTTAAAATCTGACAAGAATAACGCGCACTTTACATGAAGACATATGTACATTTATGATGATATTTCGCCGTGTTCTTCTTAGAATGAGAAATGTTTCGGACAAAATTTGTAGAGAAAATCCAAACATGCATTTTATGTCGACTAACTTTTTTTTTAGGTAAATCGTGCCTTTCATGAGATAATGTGGAAAAATATAGTAGAGCCAGAGAGGCCACAGATGAGAATATAATACGGCGCATGCACTTTGCATGTTGGATAACTAATGGTACAGACACACACGCTTAGAATATTTAATACTTACTGCTCTTACACGGCAAGAGTGGTTAAGCGAACGCCCTTCTCTGTTTACGTTATATGTACTTTGCCTGTCTTGTTTTTTTACGGTTCGAGAGTCCTTGTGGGCCGAGGCTTCCTCACACTACGTTGGGAGCGTGACTATATTGAAAATGTTTAAATCACTAAGTGTGAAATTTATCAGTGTGGGCATTGCCTGATAGCAAGCTTATTTTCATACAGATCACGACAAGAGACTGCCAAAGGATTTAACCCTTTAAAGACGAAGCCTGTCTCTTTTATATAAGGACTCAGTGCGTACCGCGCTGTAAACACTCTCCACTTCGGTTATGAAAACCAGTCTCTTAATATTTTATAAGGCAAAAGTTGCTGTTTGTTCTGAGATCCGTACAAAACACATAAACGCAATGTGGGCACCACGTAGAATTTTTTAATGTTAAACCTGGTCGTATGTAAAGTTACCGCTAGGCTTTAAAAGGTTAAATTGGTTATACCACTGCTGCCTCAAAAAATAATTATCAACACCAACCTCCAAATAAATTACGTCTGCATACATAATCACGTACAGTCGAACTCGTTTATAACGTCACGAAGGTTACAGAATATTTTGTGTCGTTATAAACGATTGTTGTTATAACCGAGTAGTGTAACGTTATGTTTGACAGTGAGGAATTAATTGCTACCACAGAATATCTGACGTTATAGACGAAGTGTCTTATAAACCGATGTCGTTATATCCGGGTTCGGGTCTATATCCTCAAAGCCATTAATACGTCTGCAAAGTTACGGAAAACAAACGGGACCAGCACGGCTTTACTCCATGATGATCGGGTTGCAGAAGGTGAAGCCTTAAGTGATATCACAGCCTTCACTTCATTCTTCCATTTGTCTTATTTAACCCTTTAAAGACGAAGCTTATCTGTTTTATATAAGGACTCAGTGCGTACCGCGCTGTAAACACTCTCCACTTCGGTTATAAAAACCAGTCTCTTAATGTTTTATAAGGCAAAAGTTGCTGTTTGTTCTGAGATCCGTACAAAACACATAAACGCAATGTGGGCACCACGTACAATTTTTTAATGTTAAACCTGGTCTTACGTAAAGTTACTGCGAGGCTTTAAAAGGTTAACGAAGGATGCGTATATCGTATAGATGGTTTATGTGAAGTGGTACCATGAAGATAGAGACATAGGGTGCCCCAATCGTATTATTGCCAGTTAGATCCAAATGTCGCACTGTTGTTGAAGCTTCCACCTCACAGCTATAAATTCCCTCCAACCTTGGATTTTGGTAAAACAATAAAGCTGACAAGCTAAGAGAACTTTATGAGACGCTTTTCGCTTTACGTCCCATAGGACTGACGACAGGCGTCTCTTTCCGTTAGACGCCCGACCAGCGTCGATATGGGTGTCCCTTCATATCATATTTTACATTCAGTTCCCCTCCCAATTCCTGTCTCACACGCACGCTTCGCTAACCAGAAAACTGCCGCTGTGAGAAGGAAACGTGTCACGAAGACATGATCCTTTGTGAGACGTTTTGTTACTTATTTAGAGTCGTTCCTGTGGGTCGTAAGACGCCAGACGCTGGTTTGTAGCGTCTGCAGTGCCTACTCTTACCAGCGCAGTGTTCTGAGTTCAAAAGTGTCTTCATGAGGAATTTGATACTGACAACTGGGCTCTTCTGCGGCATTACGCAGGGTCTAGTACTAATCCTTTACCGACGTTTCGGAATAACGCATCTGTCCCAACTTCAAGGGTCTAGAAGCCCAAGGATAAAAGTCCCTAAACGTCGGTAAAGGAGAAGCATTTGACCCTGCGTAACACCCCAGAAGATCGTAGATCTCTTCAGCATCGCGGCGGAAGCCCAAAATCACGAATTGGACACAGTTTTTCCTTCCTCCATACGTTTTCCTTCGGTTCACTGATCATTTAATCCAAATGCTTTTAATGTCATTTAACATTGACTTAATGTTAATGAAAGGGTGCCGTAGAAATGACCCGAAATAGCTCAGGCGGTGTAGCGACTGGGTTAAGGGCTGGAACACCGAGGGTTCGTACTTAGATTTCAGCCAGGGGCTAGAAGTTTTGCTCATTTTCGAAGGAGTCCGACACGGTTCTGGGTTCTACCTAGACTCCTGTTCAGTGCCAAAGAGGGAGTTTTTCCCGAGGTGTAAAGCGAGCCGGGAGCGAATCTCACCCCTCTCCCTCATTTAAGTGACAAGGTTTAAAACGAGAGTAGCTACATATACACGCCTCTGTATGCCTTCATATTCAGTGTGGTCCGAAGTAAAATTTATGTAACTTTTGGAAAGACTGACAGCTTTTGTAAGAGCCTTTTGCTTAACCGTTTAATGCCCGGTTGTTATCGTACGTACCACCTGCTGTGGTGTTAAGAAATTCGCGTTTTGCCCACACAATGTTTCTTATGATCCGCACCTTAACCTTTTAAAGCCTAGCGATAACTTTACGTACCACCAGGTTTAACATTAAAAAATTCTACGTGGTGCCCACATTGCGTTTATGTGTTTTGAACGGATCTCAGAACAAACAGCAACTTTTGCCTTATAAAACATTAAGAGACTGGTTTTTATAACCGAAGTGGAGAGTGCTTACAGCGCGGTACGCACTGAGTCCTTATATAAAACAGATACGCTTCGTCTTTAAGGGGTTAAACAGGAATTGTTCTCTTATACAGCCTTAACCGGCTGATCTTTACAGTGGACACAGACTGTGTTCAATATGAATTAGGAACTGGATTTTTGTACGTAATTTGGATAAACTTAATTCTTCATCCAAACTTAATCCCATTTCAGAGGCAGATGTGCGTACGGAAGCCTACCTTCTCAATATCCATTCACTTTTTGTTGTATCTCATGCAAGGAGTCCATGAAGATGAACGTTTATGTTTTGTCCCCGCCACGCTTAAAATCGGGATTAAACGTGTGCAGTAACTGGAAAGATTTCGAACCGGGGTTTAAGGGAGACGTCTTTTCATAGACGCTGCTTTGTTTCCATTGTCAATAGATTCTTGCTTCAAATAACGTGTATTCTGCCTGTAAAAGAACAACCATCGCTTTCAACGAAACTGTTTTTTCAGAACTTTTGTTATGATATCGTATAGTTTTATTCAAGTGTCAGAGTCTATAAAGTACAGAGAGATCACAAAGAACCAGGTGTTGTTACTGGCGTTATCAGTAATTTGATTTTGGGCAAAAAGAAAGGAAGAGACTTTACTGTCGCAGTGAATGCTGCACGGTTGTCTCAGGAAAGGGCCAAAGATACTGATGAAACACTGATACTGAAGACGGATGATGAACGTTGCCACAAAGAGACGGGCGTAAAAAAAAAGAGACAGGGGCGAGAGGAAGGTGTGAAAAACTGTCTCAAAAATGATTGAAGACCTAACCATGCTTTAACATCGGACTTATGCTTATGTAATTTTTTATGTTTAAACCCATGTTTAAACTGTATAGTTGAAGAATTTTTTTGTTGTTATTCTATTTTAACATTTCATATTCATGACAGTGTGCACGTCATTGAGGACAGATTACTAAAGACTGTTTCCTGCGTATTTTGTTTACACGTCATGTATATGTGTGGGCTCAAATGTGCGACGCCGTGCCTAGTTGTGTTATTTCAACAAAAAAGGAACATAGCTGTGATGCCTGTAATCTATAAAAGACGGACAATGTATGTGTAAATATATAGGTGCCTTTGGGTAACCACTGTTGGTGTGAAAAAGCAATAAGTATTATATATTCTGAGTGTGTGTCTGTAGCCTTATTTAACCAGCATGCAAAGCGCATGCGCCTCATGATATGGTCGTCTGTTGCCTGTCCGGCTGTACCACATTTTTCCACGTTATCTCACAAACGGAACAATTTTCGGAAAGAAAAAGTATTGAACACGAAGTGTGTGTTTTGATTTTCTGTACAACTTTTGTCTGAAATATTTCTCATTCGAATAAGAACTGAACAAGATAGTATCATAAGTGTACATAGATCTTCATATAAAGTACCCACTATTCTTGTCTCGTTTTAATAAAATTTGAATTTTGTCGACAGACTTTCGAAAAATCCTCACGTACCAAATTTTATAAAAATCTTTCCAGTGGGAGCCTGGTTTCATGCGAACGGACGGAGGGACAGACATGATGAAACTAATAGTTGCTTTTCGCAATTTTACGAAAGCGCCTAATAATCACCTGACGGTTTGCCAAAAAGGTTTTTAAAATAAAACATACTTATGTTTTCATTCTCAGAATGGTGTTGCAGTTGATGTGTAATCGGCAGGTTAGGCTCAAACTCTCCTTGCAGCACGTCACTGTCAGCTGATAGGTAACTTCTTCAGTACGCGCAGGTTAAAGCCAGGAAGATAAGTTGAACCCGGCAAAGAGATTTGTGCGTCCGTTCGTAATGGTCAGTGTTAAGTCATCTGACGGCAGGCCGTACACATTACGCAGTCATTAGAACATCCTTTAACCTTTTAAAGCCTAGCGGTAACTTTACATACGACCAGGTTTAACATTAAAAAATTCTACGTGGTGCCCACATTGCGTTTATGTGTTTTGTACGGATCTCAGAACAAACAGCAACTTTTGCCTTATAAAACATTAAGAGACTGGTTTTTATAACCGAAGTGGAGAGTGTTTACAGCGCGGTACGCACTGAGTCCTTATATAAAACAGACACGCTTCGTCTTTAAAGGGTTAATAACTTGAGATACCCAGGGTCTCGGACTGAGCTTCCAAAAATGAGACAATAAACTGGCGACTTGTTTGTTATCCTGTTTTCATCATATTTATTGATTCTGTAGCCTGTTTTACGACAGGTCCATAGACCTTTCCAAAGCGAGTTCTCCACAGAGCGGGATAGAGTGCTTTCTCTTTCAGTTTCTAGTATCCTCGCTTTTTCTGAAGGTTATCAAGTAGCTTCTTACGTCTTTTTCCTCGTCTTCCCGTCCCTTCTATCCTACTCTTTATCTTTCCTTCAGTAATGCGCTTTAGAAAGCAGTTTCTATGCAAGATGTGACCAATCCAGTTAGCCTTCCTTCTTTTTATTGTGTGTAGGATATTCCTCTCCTCCTTGACTGTATACTTCATTTCTCACATGATCGGTCCAAATTATATTCTCCAGATTTCTCCAGCACCATATTTCAAAACCTTCCAGGTATTTCTGATCTACTTTCCGAAGTGTCCACCTTTTAGCACTACACAAAACTATGCTCCAAATCTAGCATTTCACTACTTACTTCCTTAACCTTTTAAAGCCTAGCGGTAACTTTACGTACCACCAGGTTTAACATTAAAAAATTCTACGTGGTGCCCACATTGCATTTATGTGTTTTGTACGGATCTCAGAACAAACAGCAACTTTTGCCTTATAAAACATTAAGAGACTGGTTTTTATAACCGAAGTGGAGAGTGTTTACAGCGCGGTACGCACTGAGTCCTTGTATAAAACAGATACGCTTCGTCTTTAAAGGGTTAAATTTTAGTCCAGTTTGTTGCTGTAAAGAGTCATATTCTTGTTAAATCCTGCTTTTGCCATGGCATTTTATGTATAATAATACAGAAATTAATTAAAAACTCTACTACCGAAAATTTAGAATGTGAGGAGAGGAACCTCAGTTCAAACCTCCAGTTGCTGTCCGCACATAAGAGATCATTCATAGGATGGAAGGGTTTTGTTAGACCCCATTTCCACGAACAGTCTTGCTTGCTGTGTTGCTGTTTCGTAGCAGGGGAAGTAAACATTCGCTGATATTTACTTGAAGCCCACATGACCGTTAGATTCTGGGGACCACACATGGTTATGATTGATACAGACACGGAGCAGTGCTGTTGACTGTTTGCTGTGTTAAGCAATTCTTCGTGCACACTATACAGCACACATTTTCGTCAGTTACTTTTCAGAAATTTTAATTAAGGACTGGATTTAGTTTATAAATTGCCATAAGTTTATTAACGTTTTAAAGCCTAGCACCAAGTTTAACATTGCAAAATTCTACGTGGTGCCCACATTGCGTTTATGTGTTTTGTACGGATCTCAGAACAAACAACAACTTTTGCCTTATAAAACATTAAGAGACTGGTTTTTATAACCGAAGTGGAGAGTGTTTACAGCGCGGTACGCACTGAGTCCTTATATGAAAGAGACACGCTTCGTCTTTAAAGGGTTAATATACTAATCTAAAGCAATGCTATTCGATCACTGTAGAGTTAAATCTGTTGCGATGAAAGTTGGCCTGAAATTGCCCAGTGAATACTCCACAGACAGGTGCCGTGTTAACCGCTTAGCTCATTGCAAGGCAAAAACTGAAGCTGGAAAATTTCAGGTGCCCCTTTCAATCCTCCCGCGCAGCTGTTAGAATACACGGCTAAAGCTTTGTCGATAGGTTAGCCTGGGCGTACTTATTTCGAATATGCCTCAGACACTATATATTCCCTAGTATAATGTTATGTACGTACCAATACGGCAAGGTACGTGTGCGGTATACTGAACTATAGAACGTATAATTTCGAGATAGATATTTTTAGAAAGCTTATGATTCGGGACTGATGGCAAACGCATTTTTTAAAGGATTACTTTTCAAAAAGTATTTTTAACAAAGAAAACTTAAGTTAAAAACTGACAGCGCTGCCTTAAGCGGAGGTCAATGGAAGCTGACATATTTCGTGTATTTTCCTTAGCCCCCGCTTGAGGCAACACTGTTGATTTCGGCGTTTTTTTTTCCTGATTTATACATGCTAAGAAGCTTAAGCTTTTGCTTCTTAGTTACGCGTTGCTTATCCCTTTGACCTCCGAAAGAAATTACCTAGCACCAAGCAGTAGTAAGTAAAATGTTTAATGTTAATTAAGATAAAGGTACTGTAATTTTTCTCTTGCTTGTTTTAACAACTCTAACTTTTCTAAGTGCGAATTATTCTCACAGGTCCAACTAACACAATATGAAGAAACATTTGTCAGGTACTTGTAAGAGAACCGTTTTTTCTTATTTTCATTGTGATAAGGGATCGATTACTATCACGTAACGTATATGCCCTCCCTAATCTCTTTCCTACCACTTGACAGAACCCCTCTCCAATAACTGGATTAGCGTTTATATCTGCTTCTGTGGTCCGTTCACAAACAGCAGAGCAGAAATCCGGAAACCACGACAACCAACTCCCTGTAATTACACTAATAGCGACCTTAATTTCGGAGACAAACAAGCGAGTGAGTGTTACACAGATCATGTCTAGGCTACGGTGCAGCTAAACCTGTTACAGGAAAAGAACGGTAATGAGGACGGGCAGTAAACTGCTACCGTAAACACGAGGAACCAAGATGAAACTGACTCAGCAACATGTTTATTTGTCGGTTTCGGTACTGACAGCTTTGAGCTTTTTGGTTCTGCCACGAATATTTATTACATTATTCACCATACATTATTGGGATATTCAGAATAAAAATAGCCATGGCATATAGGAGGTATAGGACAGATGAAATTTGTCTTCAGAATTTTAGTTGGGAGAACTTAACCCTTTAAAGGCGAAGCGTATCTGTTTTATATAAGGACTCAGTGCGTACCGCGCAGTAAACACTCCACTTCGGTTGTAAAAACCAATCTGTTAATGTTTTATAAGGCCAAAGTTGCTGTTTGTTCTGAGATCCGTACAAAACACATAAACGCAATGTGGGCACCACGTAGAATTTTTTAATGTTAAACCTGGTGGTACGTAAAGTTACCGCTAGGCTTTAAAAGGTTAATGGCTAGAGACCACTTGAGGGACAGAGGCTTAGACGGTAGATAATATTAAAGGAGATGTTAAATAGGTTGTGAAGACGTGGACTGAGTTTGGGTGGCTGTCCATGCGCAGGCCCGTTTTTACACTTCAGTAAACCAGAATTCTATAAATGATGAATTCTTGGGCTAGCTCAGCCATCATTATATGCACCAGAAGGATTCCGCTCCACAGCTTTATTATTATGGATTTGATAATTTTCCTTGAGGATTTTTAGGATTCTGACGCGGTATTTGATCTCACGGTTTGTAACTTGCTCAAACTGCTGCACCTGTTTCGAAAAACAAAGCACAGAGCGAAATTACAACGACTTGCGGTATTCAGAATGACGTAGCGTCGGTCATGAGGCAGTGTTTGGCGCTGTAAACTTAATATTCTCGGTTCACTTATTCCTTCGTAATCGCATTTGTATACAGCGTTTATAATGAATGATTTATTGTAACTTTTTGTTATAAAGTCAGCTGCAGTTTGTGGCATATTCAACGGTATATTTGTTACATCTGAATTAAATTTTTGGCTTTTTTCATACTCCCTAATGTACTAACTTGTTATTAATTTAAACTGCCAAAACCATTGCTTTTTAATAAAACTTTTTAAAAGCCATCTGATAAAGAGGAGTGACTGTGTGTCCATTGCTTTTAATCATGTTTTCTGAATTGATGTAGGCTCATTAAACACGGTCTTTTCAAAGTTTTTATGATGTTTGGAGTTTAGCAAAACGAACATCGCTGATTACAGAACACATAGACTCAAGCGATAGTGCTTCTGGATTGTATCCCGGATATTTCTGGTTCGCTTCTGGGTCGAGAAATGATCCAGACGTAGAATTCTTCATGGTTTTCGTAGATACTTTTTATCATCCGTAATTTATCCTGTCATTAGACCTAAATATTTTGACGATACTGACAGCATAGTTATATAAGCAGCCATGAAATCTAACTTGTACAATACCCTATGTTTTTGAGTGCAGTCACAATCTGGAACCAAGTGAAAGGGCAGTAGACCGACTCGCGCATGCGCACCGTAACGCGTCGTTTGTGATGCCGTCTTCAGCATTCGTTATTTTGTTTTACTTCTGGCTGTGCTACGGTGTATGTACTTTTCGCATATAAAGTATACTGTAAGAGTAATTGATCTCCAGTGATAATAAACACAGACAGACACACCACAGTATGTATTTATTTTACACACTATATCATTATGCTCTAAGATTGTATAATGACATAGTGTGCAATATATATATATATATATATGTATACTGTGGTGTGTCTGACTGTTTATTGTCACTGTATTTACAATAACACACCGGGATGACCCAAATTAAGCTTAGTAATTGATCTGTTGCTTATTAATATGTACAGAAGAGTATGACTGGCGGAGCTGTCTTTACAAAACAGCTAAGGAAGCGAATATTAACCCTTTAAAGACGAAGCGTATCTGTTTTATATAAGGACTCAGTGCGTACCGCGCTGTAAACACTCTCCACTTCGGTTATAAAAACCAGTCTATTAATGTTTTATAAGGCAAAAGTTGCTGTTTGTTCTGAGATCCGTACAAAACACATAAACGCAATGTGGGCACCACGTAGAATTTTTTAATGTTAAACCTGGCGGTACGTAAAGTTACCGCTAGGCTTTAAAAGGTTAAGGGAACTTTAGTGTTCTGTCCGTTTTGAATATCTTTTATTCGATCACAAATAAAATGTGTTTAACTAACTAACTAACTAACTAACTCCATGGAGCAGGGGCCTTCTTGAGAAGCTAACAGTTTCTCAGCTAGTCAAGAAATTCCCCGCATTTTATGGAACTCGGAGGCTCATTACCGCATTCACAAGAAACCCGCCACCTGTCCCTATCCTAAGCCAGCTCAATCCAGTCCATGCCTCCCCATCCCACTGCTTGAAGATCAATTTTAATATTATCCTCCCATCTACGCAAAATGTCCTTATCTACGAATTTTATATTTTCTCTTCCGTGTATTGTAATTCAGTTTCCGCAATACTGACCGACAAATGCACACAACTGTCATTGGATTCACCATTCGTACGTGTTTCGAACCTCACTCATCTATCATCAGGAAGTACATTAATTGTTTTATACATAATTAAAAAAATCCCGTTACAGGCCTGGACAGGCCCTGAGGCTTCCAGAAGATTCAGGCTCCCAGATTTCTAAACAATCGGCACTTGAAAGTGGTAAGGTTGTCAGCCCAAGGCACCGGCCGCCTTTAGCCCCCAGGAAATATTCCTGGCACTCATTTCTGTTAGAGGCTGAGTCGACACCAGGACCATAGTGCGGCCAGAGGAATTATGCCAATGAAAATTCCAATGACACCATCGGGAATCGAGCCCGCAACCTTCCGGTTTGTAGTTCAGTGCCTCAGCCAGTTTTATAAATAATTACTGGACAATATTTTGGTCTCTTGAGTGTGTAGAACTCATGGCAATTCTTCATGTAGAGTGAATCTGTGTAGCAGACAGAACTGTTACACTGTAAACTGGAGCAGCGTGTTGGTGTGTTGGAGATATTCATGGTACAGGGCGCCACAGCTCGGTATCGGGCCTTGGGCCCTCTGTATTTAGCCTCTCCACAACTGTCTATACATTCCGTGGATTTTCAAAATTTTATGCCCGGTACCTTCTTGGAATCCTCCTCTACTGTCTCAATCCGTCTTATTTTAGGTTTGTCTACAGGTCTTTTGCCACGGACTTTATTATATAACATCCTGTTTGGTGTGCGTTTACCGTCCAGACTTTGAGTATGTCCGGCCCAAGTAGCCTTTCCAACATAACTCCGCCAAGTATAGTGTGTTTTGATTCCGGCAGTTATTTTCTACTTCAATTTTCCGGTAATGACATTTGTCTTACCACTGGACACCGCCCTGAGCCAGTTGAATCCATCCTACTTCTTCAATCAACATTTTAATATTATTCGTACGTCAGTATGTCTACCACATTTTCTGTTTCGGTATTCGATCAAATGTGTACTATTATTTCTCATGTTTCCCATGCGTGCTACATGCACCACTGCTGTCATCCTCTTTGATTTAATTAATTAATTAATTAATTAATTACATTGGGTGAATATTCAAATTATGGGGTACTCGCAATTGTAATGCGAGAGGGCATGCTTCTCACGATTACATAAGGAAACGTATGCCAAGTGCGCGGGTAGCCGAGCGCTGATGATCCCATCTGCTTTAACAGCGGCAGATCGAAGATCGCTATGCTGGGCGGAATGGGAGATACAGCAGTTGAAAATATCTGCTTTATACGTAGAAGAGGTAAGAGAACGCGGATGCTGTACGCTTCCTTCAGACAGATGTGACCGAGAGGAGGAGGAGCGCGTTGAAAGGGAAGGTAAAAGCGAATGTGAGAAGGGAATGGAGAAACGAATGTAACACAAGGTATAAAAGGGATGGGTTTTAATATATGGAACTGAAACTACGAATGTTAAATAATACAATAAATATGTTAAAAACAGAAAGATGTGATAACAAGAATAACGTACCCATGTAATTGAGCGAAAATGGGGCAGTGGTATTTACGTTGCCTGAATGTGGAGTTTGAAAACTGGCAGAAAATCGTAACTACTTAGAGCAGAGTTATTTTTTGAGACGCTGATCGTGACTGAGCTAGACCAGAATTCCCCACTTTCTCTTATCGCATTCACAACATACCGTCACTGAGTCGAATCCTGAACCAGACAAAGGCGATTTGTTCACAAGGTCCTGCCAGTGGGCCGTATCCTGAGCCTGATAAATCTGGTTCACGCCCTCCTACCCAATTTCTTGAAGAGTCACTTCAATATTATCCTTTCGTCTACGTCTGGGTTTCCAAAATGTTCCCCTTCCTCAAGTATCGCATGCGTGGTACGTGATTTGCCGATCTATTCCTCTTTTGATTTGATCATCCACGTATTTGTTGAAGAGCATGCATTATGAGTCTCATGGCTGTGTAAATGTCTCCGTTCCCCTGCTAATTCTTGCGATCAAGTTGGATTTAACTTCCTCGATACAATCTTATAGAAAGTAGGGTATAATTTTGGTATCTCCCATGATTTGTGCTTGTGGTTTGTTGACGATGCTGTGCACCTACTTTCCCACGCCTATAACATCAGATCATAAGGTGACTATTGTGCAGTAACTAGACTGCAAAGAACTTGAAACGAAGGTGTCGTGTCGTAGCTTGAGGCACTCTCCCGAAATTTCCCTCGAGGGACCGCAGAAAACCACGAAAATTCTACGTCCAGGTAGTCGATATCTCATCAGCGAACCGCGGGGAACACATCACCGATCCAAGACACAAGCGTCACCCCTTGAATTAGCCTCCTAGGCGGCATGTACCTGGAAAAAAACAAGGACAATCAGGAATGGTTTATTCCGTTGTTTGTGTTTTCCCCGAGAAACTGACTTTCGTTAAGTTTCTTCGCCTCATATTCGTAGCTTTTTGTTGTCATTCAGTAGTCTGATAGGAGAATATGGCGAAGGCAATACGTGTCATTGGTCTGGAAATGACTACACATACCACGTCCTTGTCAGCAAAAAGACTTCTGCTTTTATCGTATGTTGTAACATAAAGAATTACCCGTAGTTTGTCTAACATCAGGAACTGGAGGCAGCGCTGAAACCGGCGAGGCAACGGCAAATCGTTCCCTCGCTATCTGACAAATATACTCTTTAACAACAGGACAGAAAATAATAAAAATCAAATTATAAAGTAATTTGAAATAAAGGACAGATCGGAGCATTATTCTTGAAAACACAATAAACGCTGTAAATTTGTTTAATTAAGACTAACAAGGACGAGAAATTGATGGGGCGGTAGGGTGGAAGAGAATTGACAATTTGACGAAAGAGCCACTTAGCCAAATCCCCCTTACTGTGCGACTGCTGGGGTAGAATGCTTCGATCTGAATCCCAAATCCATCCATCAGCCTTGCTGCTACTTCCCTCTCTCGCCCCCTCGACTTCTCAACAGTCACGAGTTCCTATCAAACGGGCGTCAAACACTTAACAAAGCACTCCGGTCACGCTTCTAATTTATGCAGTACAGCGGAAAAGTTCATCATGATTAGTTTGGCTTAACCAGCTACTTCGCACTGCTATGCATCGTCTGTCGTCTAACTTGAAGCCCATTTCTCAGCACTGGGTCTGCCTACTGCTTACGCACTAATACTATTTAAACGCGTAACTTCTAATTTACAATTAAGATAGGTTTATATTTGCAGTTGCTTGTTCAAAGTGCTCTGCATATCAGTAGCTACGGAGACTGGAAGTTGTCGAGGCTGTGCTACGTAAGGAGCCGATCCCCATGGCCGTGCGGTTTAACCCTTTAAAGACGAAGCGTATCTGTTTTATATAAGGAGTCAGTGCGTACCGCGTTGTGAACACTCTCCACTTCGGTTATAAAAACCAATCCCATAATGTTTTATAAGACAAAAGTTGCTGTTTGTTCTGAGATCGGTACAAAACACATAAACGCAATGTGGGCATCACGTAGAATTTTTTAACCCTTTAAAGACGAAGCGTATCTCTTTTATATAAGGACTCAGTGCGTACCGCGCTGTAAACACTCTCCACTTCGGTTATAAAAACCAGCCTCTTAATGTTTTATAAGGCAAAAGTTGCTGTTTGTTCTGAGATCCGTACAAAACACATAAACGCAATGTGAGCATCACGTAGAATTTTTTAATGTTAAACCTGGTCGTAAATAAAGTTGCTGCTATGCTTTAAAAGGTTAAACCGTAGGTCTGCGGCCCCTCGATTGCTGGGATCGCGGGTTCGAATCCCGCTGAGGGCATGGATGTTCGTCTCTTGTATTTGTTGTGTGCTGTGTATGTAGCGGCCTGTGCGACGAGCTGATCGCTCGTTCAGAGGAGTCCTACAGTGCGCGCGCATGCTCATGTGTCTAATTGTATGTGATCTAGAAACCCCAAAGGAAGATGCCAAGGTCCGATTTCGGCTGTTGCGCCAGAGAAAAAGAAGCAATCCCATTACAGGCCTGGAGAGACCCGTAGTGTTCCAGGAGGTTGCGGCTCCCAGATATTTAGACAGTCGGCACATGAAGGTGGTAAGGTTGTCAGCCGTACGCACTGTCCGCCTTTACGCCGCAGGAAATATTCCTGGTACTCATTTCTGTTAGAGACTGAGTTGACCCCCAGGGCCATAGTGCGGCCGGAAGGATTATGAGAATGAAAAATTCCAGTGACACCATCGGGGATCAAACCCGCCACCTACCGCCACAAAATAATATGCTAATGAAGATATTGCCGGGGGTCTTGTTTGACATATTATTTTGCCCTTTGAAACGTAATTTTAGCTACACGTACCACCTGTTCTAACATTAAAGCAGTCTGTGTTCTTCCTCCACAGAGAGAATTTGTGTGTTCCATGTAATAGGGACAGTAGCATCGATTGTCTCCCTGTGCAGCATTCAGCGACTGGTGTTTGTAATGAATCCTGTGTGTTTATCGTGGAGCAGGAAATGAAATTTGTACACAATTTATATTTATTTCGAGCTTCTAATAGTTAAATATATATATGTCGAACGCTGTTCGGATTAGGATTTTTCTAAAGATATAATACACTTGGATGGTAGAAATATTTATGGAACCAGAAATTTCATTATCGTGCCTATTTCATATGTCCTGACGGTGGAGGCAGCAAACTCTTCCACGTAACTTTATAGTTGTAAAGGCTTCCGCAGCGTCGTATTCCGTAAGACTTGAAATTTGCTGTGTTCCCATTTTCACAGGAGCCAGCTTGAATCCCACGCGGATTTAGATGATTTAAGCCCAAACCTTCACCTTCTATTTGTCAAGAATAAATATCACGTTGCCTAGATTTTAAAAAATATAGGAGCCACCTGAAAATTGTAGGCGCCAGGTGGGTAACACTAAGCACGAACTGTACCGAGGACTTTAAAATGTTAGGCGCAACAGTACAAAATTCAGTCACCTGGACTACCTGGCGGCCGGAATTTGTACACCCCTGATACTTATGATTTTTCTAACTCCCGCTACGTAGCTCAAGTGTTTCAGTACCTTCAGATTTTTCGATAAAATCTGTAACAAATCAAAAGGGATTAAGAGGTAAAATCGGTAACAAATGAAAAGGGATTAAGAGGTAAAATCGGTAACAAATGAAAAGGGATTAAGAGGTAAAATCGGTAACAAATGAAAAGGGATTAAGAGGTAAAATCGGTAACAAATCAAAAGGGATTAAGAAGTAAAATCGGTAACAAATCAAAAGGGATTAAGAGGTAAAATCGGTAACAAATCAAAAGGGATTAAGAAGTAAAATCGGTAACAAATCAAAAGGGATTAAGAGGTAAAACCGGTAACAAATCCAAAGGGATTAAGAAGTAAAATCGGTAACAAATCAAAAGGGATTAAGAGGTAAAATCGGTAACAAATCAAAAGGGATTAAGAGCTAATTAACCTTTTAAAGCCTAGCGGTAACTTTACATACCACCAGATTTAACATTAAAGAATTCTACGTGGTGCCCACATTGCGTTTATGTGTTTTGTACGGATCTCAGAACAAACAGCAACTTTTGCCTTATAAAACATTAAGAAATTGGTTTTTATAACTGAAATGGAGAGTGTTTACAGCGCGGTACGCACTGAGGCCTTATATAAAACAGCTACGCTTCGTCTTTAAAATGTTAAATTTTGAGATTACATACTCCATTCTGTTCAGAATATTTTGTTCTTTCATCAGCCGTATGAACGCATAACTATTGTAAGTTCGCCTGTTTTTCTGTATGGGCGTAAAGCTTGCTCCTCCGTCCTGAGGTGCGATGGATTGCCCGTGGTCGAGAGCAGGGTACAGTACCATGTGCCTGTATTTGTTCGCTTTTTCGGGAGAGAGGAAATAAACATTAATGTCAACCTGCGTGTCGTAACTAAATCACATGGAGCCCGAATGTGTGGGTCGGTACGGCGTATTAGTGACTAGGTTGCTGGTTGGATGGCAGAGGAATTCGGATTTGATTCCCGGTATAGGCAAGACGTTTCCTCATAAACCTCCAGGTCAGCTGTGAGACTTATTCAGCCACCTGTACAGATGGGTGCTGGTGGCTCCTTCCCGCGGGAATAAAGCGGCCGGGGCGTGAAGTTGAGTATTGATCTTATATCTAGTGCCGAATTTGAGAATGCGTACCTCTACTCGTTTTTATACATTCATGGCGTTGTGCATAATTAAACAAAGGGACAACTTAACCTTTTAAAGCCTAGCGGTAACTTTACGTACTAGCAGGCTTAGGCTTTAATAATTTCTCCATGGTGCTCACATTGCGTCTATGTGTTTTATACTTATCTGGAAACAAACTGCAACTTTTACCTTACACGTCATAAAAATATTGTTTTTTTTTTAAACTGAGGTGGAAAGTGTTTACTGCGCGGTACGCCCTGAGTCTTTATATTAGACAGAATGCGTTTCGTATTTAAAGGGTTAATCCCTACATTTTATAGTGCAGAAATTTACACGCAGAAGTGAGTAACCGCCGTAATCTTTCTTTCTCTTTTCTTAGTCTGATCTCCTTCTACCTACTCATTTTAGGGGTAGAAGGTTATTGTTGCACCTGATCACACTCTGTGCCACACACACACACACACACACACACACACACACACACACACACACACACACTCTCACACACACAGAGACTCGGTAGGGCTTCTCTGGACGAGGGATCAGCCCGTCGCAGAGACATATACCTGACAACGCATAACACTCACAAGAGACGTTCATGTCCCCGGCGGGATTCGAACGCGCAATCCCAGCAAGGGAGCGGCGACCGCAGACCCATGCCTCAGACCGCGCTGCCACTGGCAGCGGCAGCGTCGAATTCATCATGGATTTATTGTTTTTCCGACTACGTAGAATGTATGAATAAATGACACCATATACTGGAATAGCGTGGGCCAGTATGACGTATGAAGTCACGTATTTCTAAACAGGTAACACTGCTGTGTATGGTGTCGGCATTCTTATAATTTAATTAAGGTAGTTTATGTATGTTTGAAATAGATGCGTCAAGGGTAATCCCATTTCAATGTCATTTCCTGCGTTTAGAATTTTAGCGTTTAATTGCCTTTACATTTTGATAATTGATATATATACACACACACACATGTATATGAAACATGAATTTTAATTAAAAATGAAAATGTCATGAAATCGGTTACTGGGGTCTGGTGTGATGGTGAAAATGTGGCACAAACAGTTGTTTGCTAGACCCATATTTTGTACGTGTTTGTGAACTTGCAGCTTTTGCTGAACATGATGATGTACAGACATACGCGCCAAATTCGAAGTTAAAGTAACATGTAGAGTGATGAAATTTAACAGGTATGAAATATTTCGAGGATGTGAATTTGATCTCGTAAGTTTTGCACAATACTTGGCGCTCGAAATTAAGTCAGATTTGTGCACGAGGTAATATACAGATGCAGTGTAACTCCAATTGTCCGGATTAATTGGGACTACGAGCCGCTCGGATATGCAGAAAATCCGGATTTTTCTTTCAAAATAAGCTACACTGGCATTTTAAATTGGACAAAATTTTCTACAACTGTATATATTTAATGCTACGTATTTATTTACGTAAAAATAAAATATTAATACATAACTCGTATGTATTTGATAGTGGGGGGAGAAATTTAAGCCATAAAGAATATGCAGTACAATTATACAGTAAGCAAATGTTTTAACTTACAGATTTACTTCATGAAGTCAAGGATATATCGATCCGATATCCGGTAATTTCAAGGCAGATTAGTTTTATAGAATTCTCGACAAAGTCACCTGAAGGGCCAAGCCGATCCGGATAATTGGCGATCCGGATAACCAGCGTCCGGCTAATTGGAGTGATACTTTACATCGAATTCAAGAGATAAAAATTCGGAAGGCGTAAATTACGAAGAATGGAGTTATGCGTCATTATGTAGCGGAATTGTTTTGAATCACTTTTTTTGTTTTAAAGATTGGTGCTTATGGGAAAATGTAGCTGAGATATTTAACCCAACACTGTCACTGACTATGGACCAGCCCACAAAAGTTTTATTTGGCGCAGCATTAAGTATCTTGCCCATCCTCCACATATCCGGAACAATTCTGGCGTATTCCGTGAAAATAAGACTGTGTGGAACTTTACCCCCAACTCTTCCATACGCCTTCATGGAGTAATGCTTAAACCTTGCATGAAATTTTTTTTTGTCTGAACTTCAGACCTAGAATGTGTGTGATTTTCTCTTAGACCACCCGCAGGCCGCCCTGTAAGCAATAATGGGAACCTTGCGCTCAAAAAAAGAAACACAAGGCGGAAGAATTGCCGTAGGCAGTGTAGAGAGATAGACAGACAGGTAGAGAGAATGAACGGTTGTGGAGACTCCATACAAGAACCATTTCTCCTACAACCAAATACTTTAGGCGGGTGGGGGGGGGGGGGGAGACGTGAAGAGCCCATCGGAACAGATAGTTTCGCTTCTACCACATGAGGTAGGCTACAAACGATCTCAAATTGCAAGCGTGGAAAGACTGGTAATTTCAGGTTAGAGCTTGTAGGACGAGAAAGGGGAAGCAAAACGCGCATAGCAACACTACATGCTTCAACTTTACCTTTAACGCCTCTGGTATCGTATTTTTTATTCTTCCGACTCTATGTGTGTCCTGTACTTTGCTAAGTTGATTTCAATTTCGACACAGAAATTTGTGGTCTTCATTATATAGTGAAGTGTTTGTTTAGAAATTTCGGGGACAGAAGTTTTGTTGCTTTATCTCATACAATATTTCTTGTAAATAAAAAAAAATAGTTTTGAATGGAACCTGAAGTTGGTCAAGTGTGACTGAAACTAGTCGCTCTTATCTTTAATAAAGTACGTAATAATATAACGTTGGCTGTTGACGGTTTTTTTTAATATTACATATTTAATTGATACACGCCAACTGGGACAATGAATGTCAAAAAAAATGTCAAAAATGTGCTGTTTGAAATGTTGTCATTCCAGTGTTTGTGAACTGTACTGTGGATATAGTAACCACTTGGGGAGACGTCGACTTGAATAGGAGGTTAATGTTAGAGTGGGTCTTAAAATAATACGGCATGAGGGTCAGAAGGGTATAAAGGTCTAGTGAAACTGGCTGTTTTGAGCACCATAGTACATTTTCAGGTTCTGTAACACGCGTGGAAATTCTTGACTGGTCAAGTGCCTGTGGGCTTCCCAAGAAGAACTCTGCGGCATTATGTTGATTAGTCAATTGGTTATGAAATTGCTTCAGATCTGCGCTCTTCTGGGATGTTACGCAGCGTTGAGTGGTAGTTCTGTATCGATATTTCGGGATAACCTATCAGTCCCATCTTCAAAGTTCAAGACGGAAGGCGGAAACCTGAAATCGCGCGTGAAATTACTTCGCTGTGAAAATTTAATTCTTACCGGGATCTTTCTTCGAAGGTAAAGTGGCCGAAGCGTGAAACTGACTTCTAATCTGCATCTGACGCCAAGATTTCAGTTTCATGGATAGCTTTGCGCATTTATCATACTCCGTAAAGGTGTACGCATACTGGCCCTCAGTAGCAGGCCTGCAGCAGATGGTCTGGCAGCTTCAGCATCCGGTTGCTGATTATAAGCAAGAACTACTGCAAGGCAGCCGTTGCTGGTTACGTGTGTGACCCTGAAGTCTTTCCTGACAGAGTGGGCCCATCTGGTGGAATCGTTTCAAAACGCATCCTAACGTGATGATCTTCAGTTCTACCTGTTCACCAGTCTCTTACCACATTCGACGAACTTCTGATTCTTGTTATTCCTTTTTCCTCCGTATCTGGCGCTTGTTCCATTTCTCCTGGTTTATAATTGTCTGGTGTCTTCTCGTTTTGCTTTATTTTTCGTGTTGTCTACCCCAGGTTTCTTTTTTTTTTTAGTATTCTTCGTTCATTTGCCCTCCGTCTTTACCTCTTCCGTTTCACTTTTTATTTTTACATCCTTCCACCACTTTGCTTTGTCCAATACTTCATCCTTCCTTCACACGTCGTTTATATCCTGTTTTCTTTTTGTGCTTTTTATTTACTTGTTTTACTTCTTCGTTTTCTAATTAGTTTCCTTTTTCCCTTTTTACCTCTTATTTTTCCATGCTGTCTTTACCATTGGTTTATCCTTTACCTTCTTTACCTTTTTACCCTTTATATTCGCTTCATCTGTGACCCTTCCTACTGCTTCATCTCGAATTTTCTCAATCTAGATATGACGGTACTGATTAGTAGCCGCTCTCATCTTGTAAAGGAGCATGTCCTTTAGTCATTGTGCTTTTACATGTACATTTACCTTATCGTACTGGTTTCTGTTGATGTATGCTTTTCCCACTATGGATCACGTAGTTTAATCCGTACGGGTTTGTAAAGTCCATGATGGGTTGAGTCTTTGGTTGCTTCGCTTTCTTCCTTTTGTTCAGAAGAGAAAACTCAGCTGTGTTAGACCTACGCATGGACCCATCTTACAAGCTGTCAGAGTCTTTGTTTTCCTGTTTGCCTTTTGTCCGCGCTCCTCTTCCCTACAACACAGATCTTGTTTGAATCCATTAAGCTTCAGTTCTTCCAAACATTTTATGAACATTGCGCAGGTATTTATTCGGTCTCGCAAAAGAACGAGACTACGATTATCATAGTGGGAGGTCGAGGACGTCTGATAAGGGGTGATCCACAAGCTTAAATAACTCCGGTCAGATGAATGGCGGGAGAAAGGAAAAATCCGTACAAAAACATTGTCCCTGGTGTAGGTTTTCGTATACGTTATTTCGCTACGAGTCCTTCACTTGTCTACCACGACTACCAAATAATTAAAAGTGTAGTGGAAATAATATTGCTGGGTTTGTTTGACGTTAATTAGTGCACTAAGAAGTAATTGCAATTGGTACATCGGATTAGGGTATCGTTACAAAACATTACCCATCATTAATTGCCTATCAAGTAACGTTTCGTTTCTTTTCGCAGTCCTTCCCTCTTCTACCAACTTGTTCACAGCAGGTGTAGAGAGTTTTTATTTTCACTTATCACACCCGATCACACACCGCAGTTGGTATGACTCCTCTGGACGAGGGATCGGTCCGTCGCAGAGACCTGTACCCGACAACACAAACATTGTACCTACAAGAGACAAACATCCATGCCCCCGGTGGGATTCGAACCCACGATCCCAGCAAGCGCTCGGCCGCAGACCTACGCCTTAGGCCGCGCGGCCACTGGGATCGGCTGGGTATCAAGTAATGACGCGTCTAAACCTGGTCTCATGAATTGGACATCTAGACACTAGATTAACTGCTTGGACAATAAAGGAAAATACTGTTGTTGACCATTGATTAATTCACTTCTGTTTTTTTTAGTTGAATTTGTTGAGTTGATGTTTGACTTTGCATTTCAGCATTTGATTTGTTTGTGGTTTTGTCGATGGAAGGTAGACGTCTTGTGTTCTTATAGATGCATGTTTAGGGATCCAGACGTATCAAAGGCACCGCGCCCACCCATGACTAGATTCTTACTGTAGTCTATGTCGTTAACCCAGCCCCCCCCCTCCCCCTCCCCCCGGGCCCCATTTTAGATTTACTCTTCAATATTCTTTAGGTTGTCATTTTTTATGCTAACCGTTCTCGTTCCCACTGCATGCTGTACTCTGTACCGATGTTCAAGGACAGATCCCGTGAAAGGGGAGCCTATCTTGTGCATTCTTAATTGAAGTCTGCTAATGACGCCCCAGCTTTAGTCTGTTACATATCACAAAGGAAAATGTCTTGTTGTTTTGTCTGAGGCCTTGAGAATCGAGAATTTAACAGCAGTCCGTCATAACATGCTCTTCGTAAGCCTTAACCTTTTAAAGCCTAGCGGTAACTTTACATACGACCAGGTTTAACATAAAAAAATTCTACGTGGTGCCCACATTGCGTTTATGTGTTTTGTACGGATCTCAGAACAAACAGCAACTTTTGCCTTATAAAACATTAAGATACTGGTTTTTATAACCGAAGTGGAGAGTGTTTACAGCGCGGTACGCGCTGAGGCCTTATATAAAACGGATACGCTTCGTCTTTGAAGGGTTAATAACGTAGTCCTTACCTCTTCTACCTACTCACAGTAGGTGTCGAGGTTATTTATGTTCCCTTGATCACACTCAGACACACTATAATCGGTAGGACTCCTCTCGACAAGGGATCGGCCCGTCGCAGATACCTCTACCTGACAACACAAACACTGTACAAGACACACATCTATGCCCACGCTGGGATTCGAACCCACGATCCCAGCAAGCGCTCGGCCGCAGACCTACCCCCTAGACCGCGCGGCCACTGGGATCGGCAGGACTTAATAACTCAGAAATATAATTGGTTGAAAGCTGGATCATCGGAACTCAATAATTCCGACAAAAGCTTGATTGGGTGCACCCCCCGATAATTTGTCCTGATACACAACACCTCTTAGACGTACAAATTCAGCCCATCCATACGCTATAGCCAGACTGCGTGGTTAACACTTATACATGTTAGGCCGTGCCATGGCTCAGGCGGTTAGCCGCCGGCCTCCTATCGGGAAGACCCGGGTTCGATACCGGGGCCAGCCCATATGGGATTTGTCGTGGACAAAGTGACACTGAGGCAGGATTTTGCCTGAGTATTTCGGTTTTCCCCTGTCAGTTTCATTCCACCGGTGCTCCATTACTTGGCAAAGGACAAAAATGATTGTAACAGCGGGATTGCGGGTGCGAGATAACAGTCCGCTTTCCCTGCCGATTTTTACTATATTCCACTCTAGTCCAACTGCAGTCTGGTAGCGGGTGCTCCCCTGGGACTAGGATTTTGGGAACGGGCCCCCTAGCGGTGTAAGGGGATGTGTATTCTGCATTACACTATCTAAATCATTTAGCGCATTGCGTAATGGGGCGTGGGATACGGAAGCTGATGGAAGTTGCTGACACGGCGTTCACACATCCGCCTTGCCTGGCGTGTATACTCTCAACTAGGATGCTATAAGTACTGTACTTATTCTACTAGGTTACAATAAACAAATATTTTACACCAGGGAAAAGACTTAGTCACTGCCAACATCAGGCGGGCCTGGGAAATGAGTGCCCAATCACATCTACTCCCCCCCCCCCGGTTCGAATTTAAATAATTCCAAAATCTCCGCCGTTAAATCTTCTTTTACATAGAAACGCTTACCTGAAGCAAACAAGATCAAAATTAAGGTGCAAAACATCTCTTCTGTCCTTCTCAGTCTCCCGTCCTCCAGTCAACCATCACCCAAAGCAGCCACGGTAAGAATGATGAAATATGACGTAGTTTTACTCTACTTTGCACATTCACACATCCGGCTAGTAGCCAAAGTGCCGACTCATTTCCCTGTTGCCATGCATTAAGTCAGAAGTGGCTAGGCCTTGCATCTTCAAACAATAGAAAGAAAGAAAAAAGAAGTCTAACCCCAGAATAGACTAATAGACTAATACCTACACTACATAATGATCCTATTCGTCTTCATCATAGGGCTGCACAATAAGCCTTAACCCTGCGGTGCGTCCGTAGCATCTGCTGCGGGACCCTTCTCCAATTAAGAAGACTTATCCATGTATATAACTTCGCTGAGTGGTGTTTGGCATAAGGCACAACTTTGCACCTATAGAATGTGTGGTATCTTCTGCTGTAGGTTCGAATATATCTCCTTCCGTTGTACTACCCGGACCGTATGATTGTTGTGAATAATATTTGATGTGGAAAACTTTAATAATGAATCACATTTTGTGTAATGTGACGCTGGGTTAATGTTTCTCGACGTTTCGGAAGAATGTAGTGCCTTCGTCTTCAGGGGCCAAGGGGTCAACGACTTCGCTAGTGAGGTGACAATACACGCGTATTTAATTTTCTTTCCTTCGTTTTTTTTTTAACTAAAGGAAAGACAATATAGCTAATGTAGTCTATATGACATTACACCGTCATCACAAACATTTAGATGTACGCAGTACCTTTATTAGCATCACCTTTCTGTTGAAGGTTTAAATAAGCTTGTAGACATAACTTGAGAAATGTAAGCTCGTAACGATCGCTGTATTAGCACAATGGGAGGATTCGACTCCACTGTTAGCAGGGACCTGAGGTAGTTCATACAGCTTTCCACTTCAGCACTGCCGCTGAACCTTGTTGAACTTGCTTGTCAGCCTTCCCAAAAATGTTTTCACACCGAAATGTAAGCAGTTTTCATCCTCCCCCCTTAAACAACTCATGTGCAGCGTGTCGCTGGTTGTCAGGTTTTACTGTCCCATCAACAGACGTTCAGAGTTCACGCCTGGACAATGCTCCGTCTTACTGCCATAAATCTACCTGAAACTGTAATTTATGCACCTTCTTCAAAGCAAGAGTCCACATTACACAACCAAACAGAACACGTGGCGAAAGTTTTCTTTTTCAATAATTTGAGCTTCTAAATTTTGAAAATAAGACCAACTCCAACGTTTTTCGGACTAAATAAGATACACACATTTCTAGAATTTGTTCTTTCTCTAATTTTATTTTTGAACCTCTTTTCACTTTTAATGTTCTTGCGAGATATTTAATTTTTTAAACACAGGCCTACTGAAATTATTTAACATCTTAAAAGAGTCGAGCGAATTTGGAATTTATAAGTGGTATGCATATTTAACATTGTGTTGACAGGAAGGCGTATGGTGGGTTTGAGGTATAGCTCCGCTCGCTCATAAACTCGGCATTAGATACAGGTTAGTGCTTAGCTTAACACCCCATCCCCCTTCCCTCGGTCCTGCCGATTTGGCCTCGTGGAAACGGCTAAGGCTGCCCATTGAATGGGAGGTCAGAGTCTGTCTGCATGCGTCGGAGAAAAGAAAGATCTATTGCCTCTGGCGGGAATCGAACGACGGCCGTGCGGCCTCTAGCCTACTCATTGTAACGCCAAGGTTAACGCAGTTCTTGTTTCTGTATAAAGTATAACATAGATTAACCCTTTAAAGACGAAGCGTATCTGTTTTATATAAGGACTCAGTGCGTACCGCGCTGTAAACACTCCACTTCGGTTATAAAAACCAATCTCTTAATGTTTTATAAGGCAAAAGTTGCTGTTTGTTCTGAGATCCGTACAAAATACATAAACGCAATGTGGGCATCACGTAGAATTTTTTAATGTTAAACCTGGTGGTATGTAAAGTTACCGCTAGGCTTTAAAAGGTTAAAACCTGATAAGATTCGAAGTCTTGTGGAATGTTGCGCCACATCGACTGGTAGATGGGTAGCGTCTCGAAGGAGCGCAGTGTCTTCATTCTAGGTCTGTCAGATTTCTTGACCCGGCGATCCTAAGAAACATCGGTAAATTTCATTAGTCGGCATGGCGTTAACATCAGAACACTTCAATCCTTCAGCAAAGCCTGTCCTAGAACTTGCACTCTCGCCAGCAGTTCCGTAGCTCTACGGCGGCCCCGTGTCAATTTGTATGTCGTCTGGGTTTTGTTAACAGGGACAGAGCTCATGGCTGCATTTCAACTGGCTGTTTTCGTTTACGGGTAAATGAAAAGCGGAAGAGGGTGTTGCTTAACTCAGCAGAGTCCGTGAAACAAAGCCGGGCTCTATTGCTTGACCTGCTAAACAAGGCTAGTGCTTTACGCTGGACTTAGTTTAACGGGCTGTACTGTGTTAGATGTTCTCCGTCCCCCACCTGTTTCTTACCAGAAGCCAGAGCCAGATTCCGCACTTCTGTACACATAACCTGTACTCCGGGCAATGGACGATGTCAGCTGTCAAAATGAGCTTGCAGTGTTCTGAGCCGTGATTTCGTGGTTACCAGCGTTTTGCCGGATCCTGATGGCTCTGCTTCAGAGTCAGAATACCATATATTACGGATCGCTTTATGTTGCTGATCATTCTTACATCATCATCACCACCACCACCACCATCACCACCACCACCACCACCACCACCACCACCACCACCACCACGTCTGTCTTGCGACAGGTGCATAGCCTCCTCCGAAGCGAGTTCTCCAGAGTGCGATCTAGTGCTTTCTCTTTAAAGTATCTTCTCGTTTTCGTAAGGTCATCCAGTAGCTGCTTACTTCTTCTTCCTCGTCTTTCCGTCCCTACTATATTTCCGTGCATAATGATTAGGCTAACTTCTCTGACTACGCTAGAATTCAGGTGTCCACCGCGATACGCCTCTTCTGGGATGTTAACGTTACGCAGGGTGGTAGCTGTTTATCGACGTTTCGGGATAACCCATCGGACACAACTTCAAGAGTCTAGCATAAATATATTAGCTACCTTAACACGAAAAGAAAACTAATTTTTCCACAGTTTTTGTGTTTTTATGGGATTTTGGGACTGAACCGGTTGAAAAAGCGGTATATGGAACAGAGACTCTGCCTGTTTCTGTGACGTAGGGTCTCAGGTTTTTAAATGGTGCATGCTATTTGAGTAACGTTAATAATTTAACTCTTCCAAAGACACGTCATAACCGAGCAGAATCAGCTTTCACTGGGGACTATTTGCCCGGTAGTAAAGCAGCCAGGACTCGAGGCTCATCACTGACCTGCATCCGGTGCCGAAGTTAAGAATTAGTGGAGCTTTATCTCCACTCACGCTGTATGTCTTCATGGTGTGTAGAGGGACGCCTTTCCCTACCTTCAGAAACACAAAAGAAGTGTTGATATTTGCGTTACTCCATTCAGATCAATATTATTTACATTTTCATTTTCCTGCAGGCTGTTTTTTGTGATTTCTATTATACTGTGGGTTTTTTGTGTCCCCGTATTATGCTTTTTCTCTCTCCCATTAAAGCTTCAGTGTCTTTGTTCTTTTCCGACACTATTTAATTCTAGAAAAGGAGCCTTTAAGTTTGAAGACTGTTCGAAAGTTGAAATTATGTAGAATGTTCCCAGTCTACAACCCGGAGGCAGATGATGATATAAATGCATGTCTGGTTCTTAATGCTTACGTACCCAACTGCGTTCTCACCACGAGAGTAACGCCTGACATGAAATCATTACCAAGGCCTCTGGCAAAGCCTGAGGTTGCATTTCACTGCAACTCCATTGTTTATACCGGTCATAATTTTCCACACACCTCTTGCATTATCCTCGCAGCTTGTACGTGGTTGCGTGTCTACAACACAGAGTTGTTATTACTTTCAAAGATAATTAATTGTCGTCATATGTGTTTGGTGAGTTTAGAAAATTTTGTTGATTTCGGTACAGAAATATTTGCTCGTATTGGATGAAGACAGGGATTCATTTACAGGATAATTAACCCTTTAAAGACGAAGCGTGTCTGTTTTATATAAGGACTCAGTGCGTACCGCGCTGTAAACACTCTCCACTTCGGTTATAAAAACCAGTCTCTTAATGTTTTATAAGGCAAAAGTTGCTGTTTGTTCTGAGATCCGTACAAAACACATAAACGCAATGTGGGCACCACGTAGAATTTTTGAATGTTAAACCTGATGGTACGTAAAGTTACTGCTAGGATTTAAAAGGTGAAGACTGTAAATAATGTTTTAAATGCAGTTGTTCTGTGAAGGACAGCAGCGACATTAATAGTGGTTGCAGTCTGTGATAGAGTTTTTACTCCTTATTATGATAATTTTCTTTATTGTTCTATTTTTTTTTTCCTGACTAGTAGAAACATACAATAAGATTCTAGTATCAGCAGCTAAATATTGTCACTAGTTCACTTACCAATATTGAAACGTGAAACAATCAGTGGAAGACCTTGGAAAGCTGATAGTCACTAACTCAGTCAAGAAATTTCTCACCTTTTATGGACCCCCCAACACTCATTGCCGTGGTCACAGCTTGTCGCCGCATCTCCGGTACGGCAGCTCACACCGTATCTGTACAAGATTTGTTTTGATGTTTTACTCTAATATGTCTTTATGAGCTGATCCCAGTGGCTGCGCGGTATAAGGCGTGGGTCTGCGGTCGAGCGCTTGCTGAGATCTTGGGTTCGAGTCCCACCGGGGGCATGGATGTTTGTGTTTTGTGAGTGTTTTGAATTGTCAGGTAGAGGTCTCAGCGACGGGCCGATCCCTCGTCGAGAGGGGTCCTACCGAATGTGGTGTGTGTCTGAGTGTGATCAAGTGAAAATAAACAACCTCGACACCTGCTGTGAACAGGTAGATGGAAGAGGGAAGGACTACGAAATGAAACGAATGTTTTTATGAAGGACATCTCATTGCGTTGTTAAAAATGATAAATTAATAAAATACCATCAGAAACTGTATTTATTTTTAACAGCATCCTGGTAACAATAAGACACATGTTTCAGCCCAGGATGTATAAAACTATATTTGTATAAAATTATGTTATTCTGTATTATATTTTTATATAAAGCTGTCAGTCATCCAGCTGTATACTTGTAAAGGCTAATGTTCGACCTATAAGAGGCCATGAGGCCCGGAGGGGGAGGGCAGTTACAACATTTTTGTTTATTTAACCTCGGTGCTAGATGGGGGTGGGTGTTTAACGCCACCGGAAAGGAGACCAGATACCCATTGTACTGTAGACTGGGTGGGCCTCGGGACCGGTGTGGACCGGTTTTCGAACCCGGAACCCCACATCCGATAGCGATTCGAAGTTTTATATAAAACCATCATAAATCTGTATGATGAGTCTCTTAGGCCGAAATGTGTTTGTTGTTAACAGGATATTTTTACATAATAAATACAGTTGTGTTTGACGGAAGTTTTATTAGGGATAACTCGTTTCGTCTCGTAGTCCTTCCCTCTTCTACCTACTTGTTCACAGAAGGTGCCGAGGGTTTTTGTGATTTCATTTGATCACACTCAGACACACACCACAGTCGGTAGGACTCCTCTGGACGAGGGATCGGCCCGTCTCAGAGACTTCTACCTGACAACACAAACACTGTACAAGAGACAAACATCCATGCCCCCAGTGGGATTGGAACCCACGATCCCAGCAAGCGCTCGGCCGCAGACCTACGCCTTAGACCGCACGGCCACTGGGATCGGCTGTTAGGAATAGTTAATCTCCAATTAATCACTCCAGTGCGTGCTTAATCCTCCAGAGTGGTCTAGCATCTTCAATCTTATACGTCTGTGACCTACACTTCCTCCTCTCATTGTCCATTTGCCACCCTGGAATAATCTGTTACGTTATGAGGGCCTTCCTCACGTGTGTTGCTTCCTCGTCTTCTTGTACGGTGTCTGTGCTAGGTCGAATGCTATCCTTAGCTCTTCTTTGTCGTGTACGTCACTTAGGGCGAGCGACAAAGTTGTTTGCATTGAAACAAAGAAATATGTAAAAGTAAATTTTTCTTTTTACGTTGTTTAAAACTTGTAGATTGGAATATAAAGTCTTCCGACTTCAGTAATAAGGAAAAATACCCATAATTTTGGACCCCCAATTTTGATTTTAGTGTTGTTTCTATACAGCCCATTTGATTTGATGACCTTACACGAGGCTGACCGTTATGTTTCTTCTACATTTTGTCTACGCTTTACTTTTTGTGGGCTAATATTTTCCGTATCACTTCCACATTTCTTCGGGATTTATTCTGTCCTAGGGATAGACCCAGTTTCAGCCTAATACAAAATTCAGTTGCAGATGAAAGAGCATGTTATTAATATTTCGATGTTAGTTTCATAATTTTCTTTGACCTTTAAAGCCTAGCGGTAATTTTACATACGACCAGGTTTAAGATTAAAAAATTCTACGTGGTGCCCACATTGCGTTTATGTGTTTTGTACGGATCTCAGAACAAACATCAACTTTTTCCTTATAAAACATTAAGAGACTGGTTTTTATAACCGAAGTGGAGAGTGTTTACAGCGCGGTACGCACTGAGTCCTTGTATAAAACAGACACGTTTCGTCTTTAAAGGGTTAAAGTTATCCATTGATATAAACATGTTTGAATTAATTAAGTATACTCTTTACGTTTTTGTTGTTACCAGTTGTTACCACTTACAGAGCAGTGGTAACAATACATACAGCCTACTGTAATGTTAAGCAACCACGTATTTTGCCACACAGTGTATGTATGTGTTGTGTATCATTCTCACATCAAAGCGGGATTGCCTCTGAACGACATTGAAGAAACTGGTCTTTATAACGGACACAAACGATGTTCTTGTAAGGTATAAAGTGAAGTTTGTACGTGATTCTGACGACCACTTGGGAGACCCAGGCATAGATGGGAGGATAATATTAAAATGGATATTCAAGAAGTGGGATGGGGCATGGACTGGATTGAGCTGGCTTAGGATAGGGACAGGTGGCGGGCTCTTGTGAATGCGGTAATGAACCTCCGGGTTGCATAAAATGCGGGGAATTTCTTGACTAGCTGAGAAACTGTTAGCTTCTCAAGATGGCTTCTGCTCCATGGACTTAGTTAGTTACTTAGTTAGTTAGTTAGTCAGTCAGTCAGTCAGCCAGCCAGTCAGTCAGTCATACCTGATTCCGACAACAGCAAGCCGTTAAAAGTTTGAAGATATTTTTCAAGGATTTGGTAGCAGGAAAATCGTGACTGTTGACACATTTCAGTGAAACTAGCAGAGCCAAACTAATGGATGTCCCTCATTAGCACTCGAACTTCGAGGTGAAAGTTGTAAGTATAAAGTAATTAATTACGGGCCTCCACCCTGAGCACCTATGTACAGTTTTTCATTAATTCTGAGACCGTGTTGTTGCCATGATGTTTGTGCACTCACGACAGCTGCTTGCTCTGTATGCTGGGTTGTACCGGGAGCTGCAACATAAATTACGCCCATTATGTGATTTATGGTGTAATATATTTATAATACTGTCGTGTTCTTTGCCAGCGTTGGAGTCTCCGTCTAACACGCCTTTATTCACGCGTGTAACTCACTTTTAGATATAAGCGTCAGGATGTCCTTAGCCACTACATTTACAGTAGTTTTTGTTATAACGTGCTAGTTGTGTTCTTGTAAGATCTCGCGTCAAAGAAAATCGCATAATAAAAATAATGGGACCTATGGAAGAAATTGGGTCAGATTCTGTCTTATATCTTTACTCTGGTCGCTGAAATAGCGTAACAGCCAACACGCGTATGCGAAAGTTTGCGTTATGCAAGCAGCTTTCATCTACTCATCAATCACATTATAGCCAATCCGCATTAACCTTTTAAAGCCTAGCGGTAACTTTACGTACCACCAGGTTTAACATTAAAAAATTCTACGTGGTGCCCACATTGCGTTTATGTGTTTTGTACGGATCTCAGAACAAACAGCAACTTTTGTCTTATAAAACATTAAGAGACTGGTTTTTATAACCGAAGTGGAGAGTGTTTACAGCGCGGTACGCACTGAGCCCTTGTATAAAACAGATACGCTTCGTCTTTAAAGGGTTAACGGAACAGGTATAACTGCAGAACTGACTGTATTTTTGGTGTCTTGCGTTTAATATAGGTCCTACTTTATTCAGTAAAGTTTTATCAACTTATTGTTTTATTTAATGGCGTAAGTTCACTGGACTGTGGATAAAATATACAAGCGCTGTGAGAAATGCGAAGACATTAATGCGGCGTCGTTACTGATTTGTTGTTAACGATAATGCGTTAACGAGATTCTGTCGTATGTAATGTTACTGAGTAAAGGTAAAGGTAAAAGTAAAGCAGTCCAGTTACAGGCCTGGGCAGGCCCTTAGGGTTCCAGGAGGCTAAGATTCACAGATTCCTAGACAGACGGCACATGAAGGTGGTAAGTTTGTCAGCCATAAGCACCGGCCGCGTTTATCCCCCAGGAAATATTCCTGGTACTCATTTCTGTTAGAGTCTGAGTCGACCCTAGGGCCGTAGCGCGACCGGAAGGATTATGTAAATGAAAAATTCCAATGGTACCATCGGAAATCGAAACCCCGACCTGCCGGTTTGTAGCGCAGTGCCTGAACCAACTGCGCCACCGCGTGTCCCAATGTTGCTGAGCGTAAACGTAATTTACAGGACGGAAAAAGTATATGAATCGGTGTCATACATATGCTAGTCTACCCAACGCTCTTTTCCCGGGGTAAAGCGTGGGTAAAGCGGTAGGGTCGTGAAACACACGCTTGCTTCCCCTCCCCCCCCACCTACCACCGATGTTGGACCATAACCCCACTCTTTCCCGTATACCGTCCTGGCATGAAGAGGGAGAAATTTACCTGTATTTTGTATGGTTTAGTTTTGGCCTAGATTGGACTGGTTCAACAGGGAGCACTGTGGCGGACTCCATTCAGCATTATAACTGAAGGTGTGTTTGTAATACGCGAAGAAATTCTCTATGAGCTAAGCAGAATAAGTTTTTAGTGTATCTCCTGCCTTGAAATACAGTTTTGGCGTTATTAACACTTTAAAGACGAAGCTTATCTGTTTTATATAAGGACTGAGTGCGTACCGCACTGTAAACACTCTCCACTTCGGTTATAAAAACCAGTCTCTTAATGTTTTATAAGGCAAAAGTTGCTGTTTGTTCTGAGATCCGTACAAAACACATAAACGCAATGTGGGCACCACGTAGAATTTTTTTAATGTTAAACCTAGTCGTATGTAAAGTTACCGCTAGGCTTTAAAAGGTTAATGGAAGATTAGAAACGAGAATTTAAAGGAATTTATTATCGATTTAATTAAATCGATCTGTGTGGTCTGCATGATAGACAGATATTCCTATTATTGACTTACCTCTATAGCTGCGGCTACTTTTTGTCTCGATTGTCAAAGGAAGACACATTGAAAAACTGAACATGCTGAATAATGCTATGCGAAGACAGCGCACGCTGGAGTCAGGGCTTGCATACTTTTGAGTACGTGGGTTCGAATCCTGCTCAGATCACGGACGTTATGTACGCTATTTCCCATGTTCGTGTTGTAATGCGTAGGTAGGTGCCTAGCAGTTGGCTGATGCCTCGTCGAAAGGTTTCACACATGATTGAGAGAAAGTAAGAAACTTATGTGACACCAACAAATGCACTGTTCTATATTTTATTCGTAAGATCTTTTACATAGCTCCTAGATGTTTCGGCGGTAGTCCTGCCATGTTCAGGGAGCTGATACCAAAGTTTACAGCAATAACGTTGTTAACGGTAAGCGTATCTACGTTGCGGTATCAATAATGCAGAGCGTAACAGATTTGATACTACAACGTATGTATACGTATTGTGATAGATTGCAGGTTGATGTCAGGATGGGGGCCGCCGCGGTGGCGCAGTTGGTTGAGGCACTGCGCTACAAACCGTCAGGTCGCGGGTTCGATTCCCGATAGTGTCGTTGGAATTTTTCATTGGCATAATCCTTTCGGTCCCACTATGGCCCTGGGGTAGACTCAGCCTCTAACAGAAATGAGTACCAGGAATATTTCCTATGGGGTAAAGGCGGCCGGTGCATAAGGCTGACAACCTTACCACCTTCATGTGGCGACTGTGTAGAAATCTGGGAGCCTCGACCTCCTGGAACCCTCAGGGCCTCTCCAGGCCTGTAATGGGACTGCTTTATCTTTTTTTTTTGATGTCAGGATGACACAACGTAATTCAATATATTTATTGTATATTACTCGTATCATGTTTCGGTCTTAAGTAGATCATCTTCAGGTGTATTATATAATGAACTAGTGTACAGGGCTAATTTGCATATTTACTTGTAAGATCTCGACAAGTGTCAGTTACATTCAACAAGTATGTTGTGTCTCTACCAGTGGAATGTAATTGACACTTGTCGAGATATCACAAGTAAATATGCAAATTAACCCTGTACACTAGTTCATTATATAATACACCTGAAGATGGTCTATTTAAGACCGAAACATGTAGTGTATATATAACGAGTAATACATGATAAATATATTGAATTGCGATGTGTTATCCTGAGATCAGCCTGCGATGTATCTTAAATTGGTACACAACGGGATGGATCACATTAAATGTGTGTCTGTTGTGACCTATTTTATGGCTGTTCATTTTATGGAAACTTTAGTGCCAACGCAGTGAAGATGAAGGGATAGTAACACCGAAACATGTAGGAGTTATGTAAAAGATATTACGAATAAAATGTAGAATATTGCATTTGTTGGTGTTACGTAAGTTTTTTACTTTTCACAGTGCACGGAATAAAAGATGTAAAAATGGCCCAGAGATCCGGAAAACGGGAGTCCCTGGGCCGCATTGGTCTATGGCGGCCAGTATGTGTGTGTAAACAAATGTCCCCAGAATGCAGGAGCCACTTAGAAATTCTGTGTACCCGAAGGATGACAAGCAGCAAGCTGCACAGTGAGTACTTACCTGCTAACTTCTCAGCTCTAACGGTGTGACGGGTTGCTGTCTTCTGAAAATTCGACTGTACCTGGCAGAGACGTCAGGATTCTCGAGGGATTCGGTAAAGCTGAGGAAATTATAGGGCACTGTCATGCGAGCCAAGAGGTGGTTAAGATGGGAAAGAGCAGACTGAGCAGAGCAGGTGGTGCAGTATAGTGTGCTCCAAAATATTTTCCCTATGGGAGTACGTTTCATTTCCTTATTTCTTCATATCATTGTAATTTCCCAGCGACATGTTTTACTTGATGCTATAATCGATAGATTGCGCCCAACGCTTGTGTACATATGTAGATTGTGCCCAACGCTTGTGTACATATGTAGGTTGTGTCCATCGCTTGTGTACATATGTAGGTTGTGTCCGTCGCTTGTGTACATATGTAGGTTGTGTCCATCGCTTGTGTATGTATGTAAGGATCCGCTCTTCATGTTCGTGTCTCTTATTGAATTCCAGTATTGTTCTAATGTGTTCATGTCTTTCATTGAATTTCCGTAGTTTTCAAATATTTTGGTGTCTCCTATTGGATTCCGTTATTGTTCTAATATGTTCGTGTCTGTCATTGAGTTCCCGCACTTAGAATAATGTGATCGTGTCTGTTATTGAATTTCCATATTCTCCTAGTGTGTTCGTGTCTCTTATTGAATTCCCGTATTGTTCTAATACTCTTATGTCTCATTTAATGCGCGTATTTTTTAAATAATGTGATCGTGTGTTATTGAATTTCAATAATTTTCAAATATTTTTTTTGTCTTATTGAATTTCAGTATTTTTCAAATATGTTCATGTCTCTTATGGATTTCCTGTATAGTTCTAATATGCTCGTGTCTTATTGAATTCCCGTATTGTTCTAATATGCTCGTGTCTTATTGAATTCCCGTATTGTTCTAATACCACAACTCGCCGACTCTAATCTCGACGTTTGAGATTATTCAGCTTGTTTTTTCCACCTTATTTCGTACTTTCGATTTACGACCAGATGTTAAGGACATATTCTCTTCCTAAGTAGGGGAGTGCCTGTAGGTATTAATCTTGTGACATCACCAAACTTATTATAGGCTTATGTATGTATAATATACAGTGTACATAATATAAGTATATACAGTACTTACTGTAAATACCTTTGAGTCCGAGCACATAACAGGAAATAAAAGTCATACAAATTTGTACAGTTCTACATGTTTCGGCGGTGAAACCAAACATGTAGAAGGGTAGCCCATACGCTTACCTATGACCTTTGATTCTGTTATGTGCGTATGTTGGTATTAATGATTACGGGCGCATTGCACGGAATGGATAGTATTAGGCGTCTTATGTTTGTGAACATTATGTCACGTTTTACGTACATAAAAAACTCCTTAAAAAAGATCAGTAGAAATATGGTACGGACACATCGTGTTCTGTCCCCTTGCCCCCCCCCCCCCCATGGCGCAACAGCCTCTAGGGGACCAGGGCTTCCTCACTTTCGAGGCTTCACGATCACACTCAGACACACCACACTTGGTAGGACTCCTCTGGACGGGTGATGAGCCCGACGCAGAGACCTCTACGTGACAACACAAAACACTCACAAGAGAGAGACGTTCATGCCCCCAGCTGGGTTCGAACCCGCAATCCCAGCACGCGAACGGCCGCAGACCCACGTCTTAGACCTCACGGTCACTGGGATCGAACTCCCTTTCTCTCACAATTTATAATTAACCCTATTCCAACTTCAGATGGCTATTATTATTATTATTATTATATAGCGCCGATAAAAGCCTAATTTTTGTTTTACAATGGCAAATGGCAAGACGCCAATCTGAGTTGTACAGTAGTGTGAGTGACGCCCTGTAGTGGCTGAGGCAGGTAAAATAATGGCAGGGAGGTAAGGGGAGATGAAAAACAACTGCACGGAAAGGAACATGAACAAAACAATCAACCAGTATTAACCTTCCTGGCAGGTAAAAGAAAATAAGCAAAGTGGCCGTACTATCCAGCTGAACCGTGCATACCAAAGCGATGAAAATATTATTACTATTGGTTTCACGTTGCAGAGGCAGTTCGCGGTGGCGCAGTTGGTTGAGGCACTGTGCTACAAACCGGAAGGTCGCGGGTTCGATTCCCGATGGTGTCAGTGGAATTTTTCATTGGCATAATCCTGTCGGTCGCACTATGGCCCTGGGGTCGACTCAGCCTCTAACGGAAATGAGTACCAGGAATATTTCCTGGGGGGTAAACGCGGCCGGTGCGTAGGGCTGACAACCTTACCACCTTCATGTGCCGATTGTCTAGAAATCTGGGAGCCTCGACCTCCTGGAACCCTGTGTGCCTGTCCAGGCCTGTAATGGGACTGCTTTACTTTACTTACTATTGGTTTCACGTTGCAGGAGAGTATAAAGGCAGTGGCTGGTTGTTCTTTTGGCGGTGCAGTGCTAATGCCGTAGGAAGGTGCTGAGAGAATAGAGACGTGTCCTGTCTTTTGAGATTACAGTTTTCTGAGATCCGAGGCATTGTAGTCTGGTAGATACCATTTGTTGGAAGATTTTAGGGTACAATTAAAGCATATCTTATGTATATAGTGTGGGAATCTGTGGAGTCGATTCGTCTGGAAGCATATACTTCATGGGCTTCGTGCATCGTGTTGTGCTAAACGAGAATGAAAAATTTATACAGCTGCTTTTTGAGGAGAGGATCGATTCCTCTCCTCGGGCTAAAACCTGAAGTTACGACCCCTGCAAAGAGTTTTGCCTATCGGTCCTTCTGAGTAGGTCTAAACCTTCAAAAATTCTGTCCACATAGTGTATGTGTGTTTTGTGTGGTTCTCAGAATAAAAACCGCTGTTGCTTCCGTGTACATGAGTAACTCGCTGATTTTTATATCCGAGATCGACACTGTTTTATAGAGTTTTCTGCGCGGTACGAGGTGAACTTTAAATGTAAATGCCGCTAATTTTAGTCTACATGATGGTCTTACAACAACGGCAAACGGGCGAGACCTGGGAACCTTGAAAAAAACATTGTGCTCTGGGCAATCAGGGAACATTGGATAGACATTTTTTCACTTTTTTAGTTTTCAAAGTGTTAATTCTTTAGTTTCTACTATTTTTTATTTTTTTCACGAGACAGTGAAAATTTATGTGCAGCAGATGATTCCAAGTGTACCTAACTGTTGTCAGAATAATTTAGGGCTGAATTCAGCTGGCACAGGATAAGGACGAGTGGCGGAACCTTGTGAAAAGAGTACTGTAACTTCTGGACAGAAGAAAGACTGGATAACTTCAGGCTTTACAGGGGCATGTGCTAAGGAATGTAGGTTGTTATAAGCACAGTCAACTCCATTGCCATATCCGGATGTTCGTCACTGAAACATGGTCTCACTAACACGTACCTTTGACCGCTCGTAGCAGCAGAACGACTGGAGGATGAGAGAATACAAAATTTGTTCCACTATTAACTTTGTTTAAATGAAATAATTTACCCGCTGAGCCGTGAACAAGGTTTAGTGAAACGGATTATACCTTGTGGTTAAATTAAAAGAAAAACTTTAAAAAAATGATATTTTTGAGCCTTTGTGTGCGCATGGAATTTTTCTGTAATATTTCCCTCGTTTACAGAGGTTCTTCAGAAACCTGTTTTCCTACCTAACATGACGGAACAACCTTAACATTAACATGATTATGTGTCTTCACCCCTGTGTCCTCGCCGCGCTGCTCAAAACCTGTATTTAGTACCCCAATTTAGACCCTGTTGCATCGCCATAATAAGCATTGCTGTACGTCTTCTTGTTTTAAAAAATGGTTTTAAGTATGAGCTTCAGTATTTTATGGCCTTTGTCGGTTATATGGGACTTGGGAAAAATACACAGTAAGGAGACTTACCAGGTTATGATTAGGGGCATATTATCGTAAGAACGAATTTGAACAACATATCTTGACAGGTCCGGGAAATGATTTCGGACATAAAAGCTGTTTGTATAAAGAGGTCAGGGCTTAATTTTATGGAACCTCGGTTGTAAAAGTTGGGAGTAATCACATTTATCTCTTTCCTAAGAAAGCCATGCCTGCATACGTTTTTCTGGCTTCAGATTAATGAACTTAATATTTCTTACGTCTTAATAACCGTTATTTTCAGATGATAGTAGATTTTTAAGCGTCCCTTATTTTCATAAGAATTTGTGCGAGAAGTTTCAAACTACATTAACTGTGGGTTACATTACTTGGTTGTATTTTCCCCCTTTCTAATTTCAGTGACTAACACATAAATATGATCATTACGTTAATTTTGTATTTTCTTTTCTTTTCAGACGGCAGTATTCCTTGTCGCCATGACAAGAATTTGGGAACATAAACACTGAACTGTCTCCCCGCACGGATGTGGTGGTCTGTGTGTGCTGCTACAGTACACGTGTGTATACAAGACAAATGCACGAACATACGTAATGACTGTGTAAGAAGTGGCGATTCACTCTTGTGTTCGGGGTAAAATTATCAAGATGGCCGCACTGTTGGGTAGATCTTTTGCCTGTTACGTACTGCAACTGATAATAGTTCTGCTCGCCTTCACATCGTTTGTAGCTTTGGAAGGTAAGTTGACAGTTACGCTGTATATTTCGTGTTATGTAGGCCCAATTTATTTGGTAATACCATACAGAGTACAGTCTTAACACAACGAACGACCCGATGGGGTTATCAACATGCGTGTAAAAGTATGTAAAAGGAGGCTATTGATGGTGACGGTCTACAGCTAGCCTCTCTCACATTTTCTACTCTGATGATGACCCAATCTGATCGAAATATTTACCAATTTTGTAAAAACAGGAATAGAGTCGGCTTTAACGTCACGAAAAGGACTGAATAATTTGTGTCGTTATAAACGAGTGTTGTTATAACCGAAGAGTATAATGTTACGGTTAACAGTGAAGAGTTAATTGATACCACAGGGCATCTCACGCAACAGACGAGGTGTCGTTTAAACCGATATCGTTATAAGCGGATTCGACTGTACATTGTTTGTGTAATAAAACAGTTTTGTTTTATGGTATTATACATTATGTTGATAATTTATGAAATACAACCGTGCATACTTAATACTGCGCACGTTCCGTGCAGGGTAATCTTTCATGGTGTGTATACAGCGTGACAACATACTGGGTTTACCACTTAAACTCGAAGAGATTTCACTATTTCAAGATGTTTGGATGCAACACATTTTAATAACTGTCTCATGTTATAATTATTTGTATATGCTTTTAATGTAACACTGTACATAGATGTTTTAGCAGCATACTGTAATTGTATACTTCACCGTCTACAAGTGACAAAGCTGTATAGTAAGGCTGTACACGTCTTCAACCGTGTTGATACTCTGTGAAGATGGCTATAAAAATGGTCGAAACATGTAGTTGTGCTTCCGTGTTCATGAACTAGTGCAATCTGTTGGTAATGAACTCGTTTACAAACTTATATCTTTCATCAAGATTGTACCTTATTTAGTTTCTGAAAATGTTTGTCGGTGCGTAGTCTGACCATCTCTGTACAACTTAGTGTCATGTGGTGTACGCCTAATCCTCTAGTGGGCTGACACATCTCTACATTTCCTAGCACAAACAAGCGCTGCGAGAATTTAGCGAGTAACCGAACCAGCGCGTTCGACTGGTTTACGATCCGTGCTTATGGCTGTTATTATGTTTATTGAGCCTTAGCCTACATCTATATTACAGAAGTAATTGAAGCTCGATACGCGATAAACTGGCCCTCTCAATCACCCCTTATCACGAGAGCAGATTACACGCATTTCATAATGTCGACAAAGTTGATTACAGTCATGAGTATCTTCACCCAGGAAGATACTGTCGTGCTGTAGTGGGTCAGTAAAGTTTGATAGTAAAATAAATTGAATGTTTTTAAGGCACGTGACGTGTATGCAGTGTTGGTCGCTCGTGAGTCCGTTTGAAATAAGTCACTGTACGCTTATTGCAGTGAAGTAAATCTGTTGTGTCAAAAATTTAAAATGCAAAGAGGTAATATACATGTAGAAGATGTTAAAAGTTGCGAATTAGGTATGTCCGTGACTAATTAATGAAATGACTCCCAGAAACAGAGACTGTATTGAGAAACAGGGTAAGACATTTCTCACGTTATCTGGACCCCGAAGTTTCATAACCGTGTCCACAAAACTCGTTAGTTCTCCCCATCCTGAGTCAGATGAATATAGTAAACGACCCAACATTCCATCTCCGGAGGTGCATTTTAATATTATATTCCATCTACGTCCATGTCTTCCATCTTATCTCGTTCTGTTAGGTTTCCACACCATAACCGAGTAGAAATTTCTCCGCTGCTCACGCGTGCCACATACCTTGCCCATCTCATCCCTCTTGATTGGAGCACCCGAATAATATTCGGTGAAGAATACAAACCTTCAAGCTGCTCTTAATGCTGTTAGCTCCGCCTCCTCTTACCTCCGCCATCTTAGATCTAAGTATTCTTTTCAGCATCCTGTTCTGATATCAGGGCTGTGGACTCGGAGTCGGAGTTGGAAGGAATTTTTAGGTGGAGTCGGAGTCGCTAAAAATATGCCGACTCCGACCTCAGTCTAAAATCTTAACTAGATACTCCAACTCCAGGGCCCTGATAGCTACAGTAACCATTAGACCTATACTTAAATATAGGTTATAAGTAAAAAAAGTAGCCTGATGATTCACGTGGTGGCGATGAAATGTCTTATAGGTTTACCGTTATTAATACATACTGAGCTTTTGTGAAGGAGTCGGAGTTCTAAAAATTGAGGAGTCGGAGTTTGGAGTCGGAAGTTTTAAAAATCGAGGAGTTAGAGTTGGAGCTTTTGTGTACCGATTCCACAGCCCTGTCTGATATACCCTTGGCGTGTTTTCTTCCTTGAATGGTGAGAGACCAATTTCACACCCATACAAAACACCAGACAGCATTGTACTTCTTTACATGAGTTTATAGGTGCCAAACGGGAAGACAACAGACCCAGGATCTCGCCGCGAGGCTGAACCTGCTAAGTGCTAAAAGCCATCCCAGCCATCCCCATCAGTGAAACAGTTATTTGAAAGTGACGGGTTGTACGTTTTGTTGAAGTTGAGTTACCGTTGTCCTAATGCACAGCACGTGGAGTTCTGGTCCTGCACTGATCGGTCCGTGTATGTGCTATCCTTTTACGCACGTTCATGACATTCGTTGCACGTACAGAAGTCACATGGTACTGACTGCGCAGTGAAGCACAAGACAAAACATACAGTAGGGGTCAGTATACAAGCAAATGTGTGTTAGTTTTTCAGGCATTTCGACTGGTTTTAAAACAGGGGTGTGAATTCAGATTGTAAAATTCAGGGAATATTGTCGCAGTTTTTTAGAACGTGAAGATGGATACAGCGTCGCTGCCAACTTACGCCTGTGCTGTCAGACCCAAGGAAACTGCAATATGTGCAATCCTGGCCTTATAACTTTAAAACCTTATATATATATATATATATATTTCCATAAAGTAATCTGTCATTAAAGTAATATACATGCTCAAGGCCGTGCCATGGCTCAGGCGGTTAGCCGCCGGCCTCCCACCGCGGAGGCCCGGGTTCGATCCCGGCTTAGTCCATGTGGCATTTGTGGTGGACAAAGTGGCACTGGGACAGGTTTTTCCCCGAGTTATTCGGTTTCCCCTGTCAATTTCATTCCACCGGTGCTCCGTTACTAGGAAAAGGACAAAATAATAATAATAATAATAATAATAATAATAATAATAATCTTCACCTTCATCATAGGTTTGCACAATAAGCCTCATGGCTGCAGTGCGTCCGTAGCGTCTGCTGCGGGGCCCTTCACCGCTACAAAAAATATGTACGTGCTGAAACTCGAATTTCGAAAGCAATTTGGATATCAGATTTAGAAAGCCTCAGATTACGAGCAGCTGCCAAACGAACTGAAGTGTGATCCTTGAATGACATTTGCTGAATTTTAACACGTAAGAGGCGTACAAAAAGACTGGATCCAAGACTAAAGAATCTTCAGTGGCCTAACACTGCTCTGAAGTGAAAAGCTCCATCACCTTATTTTCTCACGCAGCACACAATTTTACAGTAGTTCTATCAGTAACACGCACTCTAACCTCATTACAATAGAGCGAGCAAAAAAGCTAAAGTTGTCCGTGTTCACGCAATGAAGGCGTATACTGGGAGGTATAGCTCCACTCATTGTTAACCTCAACATAAGGTGGAGGCGGGTGGTTAACTTTACTCCCCGGCTGCTTTATCGTCAAGAAAGAACGCTGGTGCTTATTGAGCAGGGTGGGAGGTTGGCCCCAGAGCCGGTCTGGGCGATGTGGAGAAAAATTTCTTCCCCGCCTCCCACATAATGGCGATTAGCTGTGATAAATATAGTCTTTGGGACATTAAAATAGCAAAATGTTAATACATTATTTTATTTTTACAGGGTGAGTTAAGGGAAACTACGGGGTTTTCAATTTATGAAGCTGCGAATATGTCTGTATGAGCTGGCTTAACCTAATCCAGCACGCTTATTCTGGGCTTAATGAAGTGTCAGTTAATGTTTGTTTGTTTGTTTGTAGTCCTTTCCTCTTCTCTACCTACTTGATCACAGTAAGTATAGAGGGTTTTGATTTTTCACGTGATCACACTCAAGCACACACCACATTCGGTAGGACTCCTCTGGACAAGGGATCGGCCTGTCGCAGAGACCTCTACTACCTGACAACACAAACACTGTACAAGACAAACATCCATGCCCCCGGTGGGATTCGAACCCACTATCCCAGCAAGCGCGTGGTCGCAGACCTACGCCTTAGACCGCGCGGCCACTGGGATCGGCTCGTCAGTTAATGAAAATCTCGTATTAAGCGAACGCTGAGTTCTGCAATGTAGGGGTAAAGTAAAATATAAAATCAGTATTTAAGAGCCAGAGCTGGAGCTTGGAGTAGTATAAAAAGTAGACTTTAATACTGAGTTCGTGGCAACTTGTTATAACAATGAGTGACAGTTCTTCGTGTGCCACGTAGAAGATTGTGCAAATGCTGTAGTGTTGCTGGAGAAACTCCGTCCTTAAACTTTCGTAAATTCCTTTCTCAACACCCGCTGCCAGTTCGTGTCTGTCCTTCAACTGTGGGTTAGGAAGTGAGTTCAGATCCTCTTGCATAGATACGATCACAAGTTAAATTTAGACTTATTCCATAACAGTAAACATGATAATGTATTGAAACTTACCAGACAGCCAGTGTTGCCAACATACTGAAAGCATGAGCCTTGAAATATCAACTGCATACCAGACATTTCAGAACAAGTTTTGTGAACATAAGTTAGGACACGTACTTTATACAGGTTACGATGGTTTGGAAGAAAAGTGGAATTGCTGGATTATGGGAAGTTAAGACATTTATTACGGCAGAAATTTAGCGTTGTTTCGGAGGAACCTATTGCCTCCTTGGTCTGAGGAATTTGTTCTAGACCACACGACATCACATACCTCAAATCGAGTAGCTCGTACTGACACTGTAGTGCCATTTAAGGGCGAATTCCCAAAAGTCGACTTGTGGCAGAAGAATTAACTTTCACTATATAGATTCCTGCACATTTTGCAAGCACCAGGTGTCGGCCTTCTCGTCACAAGAAATATCCATGACGCACCCACCAGCATCTTAACTGTTAATTTATATAAACAAGAAGTAACATTAGATGATGCTCTTCCTTTTTTTTTTGCACCCTGTAGTGATTAAATTTTACAGTGTTTCGGGAGAACTTTCTGCTTCCATCCTTAACGATAGCCGTATTAATTTGGGTGGATACTGAAGTAATACGGAGGAAAAATTCGAGATCGTTAAAATTAATTACGCTGCAGGCTGGGGGCATCCACCCGCAGTATTTGGGAACCCCTGTGCCCCTATACTCTTTAAGTTTCGGGGAACCAGATGTGTGTAGCAGGTACCAAAACCCATAGGGGTATAATGGACAGCACCGCCCTTTCCATGTTCTTTACTGAAAGAGGGGAGGTGATTGATGTTTTAGAGGGTATGTGGTAACTGGTAGGGGTCGTCCTTAACACATCAGCTTCAAAACTCTTCGCAAACCTTCCCTTGTCACTCTTCACATCTGGTTTGAGGTTTTTGTCTGTAGCGTGGGATGTTATGTTGTCATAAAGCTCAGGTGGTGTTCTTATGCCCTGGCGTATAGGCGCTCCGTGGGGATTTGCCCGACTCCAAGTAGGAATCACCTGTCGTCATTCAGTGCGTCTCTCTACAGCAGCACGTGATGACAAAATTGCGGGCCTTGATGACTGGGTGTTTGACGGTATTGTCACGCTTGCAGTTTTCGTAATACTGCCTTCAGAATTCAGCCGGGATGTCTGAAAAATTATCGTAATTCCTGTAGGGGCCCTTGGGGTTGCAGGAGGTTGAGGCGTCCAGATTTCCAAGACCTGAAGGTGGTAAGATTGCAGCCCTAAGCACCGGCCGCCTTTACGCCACAGGAAATATCTCTGGTACTCGTTTCTGTTAGAGACTGAGTCGAACCCAGGGCCATACTGCGGCCGGAAGGGTTAAGTCAATGAAAAATTCCAGTGGCAACATCGGGAATCCAACCCGCGACCTCCCGCCTTGTAGCGCAGTGCCTCAACCAACTGCGCCACCTATCGCCTTACGGAGATAATTTTATGTATTTCGTCCAAATTTTGAGTCTTCCGTTTTTTTTTTCTTTCTTCTCATTTAACACGCATAAATATCTGTGCCGAAAAGGTAGCAATTTTAAGTTCCTCTTGTCAAAATTTTGTACTTTCTGGGATCGAGGTTTATGTCGAGAACAGGATCCTAGCAACAGTACAGTAAACGTTTAAAAAAAGTCGTGCAGCTGACTAACTCCACGTAGCAGAGTTTCGCGTTTCAGCTAGTCAAAAAATTCTCGTTTTATGGAACCCGAATGTTCATTATCGTGTTCACAAGAGCCCGCCAGTTATCTGAATTCCGAGCCACGTGAATCCAGCGCACGCCTTCCCAATCACTCCAACGTCACCTAGGTTTTCAAAGTGATGCATCGACTTCAAACGTTTCAGTCACCCGGAAGATGGAGACAGTGGTTTCTTCCGAAACATCGGATACCCAAAATAAGACCATAATTTGATGTTCTCATGTTACTAACTACTTAGTATTAGACTGTTATATTTAAAATCCATAGGGTCACTGCAGCTGTTTCTTCGCTGCCGCCTGTGGGCTGAATATGGGCGCACGCCACATCCAATCCAGTGCACAATGCGTTGCTGCAGGTCGGAGCGTGACACTGCACATTTACCTTTCTTTTGCGTGCCGAGAAAATGTACAGGTCGAGCACCCCTTATCTGAAATTCTTGGGACCGGAAGTGCCTCGGATTTTGGATTTTTCGGATTTTGGATTTTTTTTTTAGGATTTCGGATTTTTCGGATTTTGGAATACTTGCATTTTATAATGAGATAGCTTGGGGATGGGAACCAAATCTAAATGCGAAATCCATTTATGTTTCATATACAGCTTGTGAATGTATAGGTTTTATTTAAGGTCTATAAAACAAACTGAACATTGAATTTATTTGCAAGTATCTATCTATATCTGTACAGCACTGTGTTCATAATCTTGGGATGTCGGCGCGAAAAGTTTCGGATTTTTGGAGGTTTTCGGGATTACGAATTTCGGATAAGGGATATTCAACCTGTATAGGTTTGCCTTCACTATACCATGGAAAGTGATATACATAAAGTTGGCCCTTTCCATGCCATGAAGGCATATATATGGGGAGTGGAGGTATAGCTTCACTCATTCTTAACCTCTGCACTAGATGTGCCACAGTTGGAATGTTTGCGCCACAGAAGAAGAAATTTTTGCAGCTATGATCACTATGTCACGCACCAGTTTCAAAGTTAAAAACTCCGCAATTTGTCCACACAGGGTATTTATATGTTCCACATGATTCTTGCAACAGAAAACGCTTTTGTCAAAATAGCGTTAAATTACTGGGCTTTGTAACAGAAACACTGTGTTTACTGTAAGATATGAGCTGGTTTTACATATGATGGAGATTAATTTTGTCTTTGATAGAAAAATTGCATCGAGATTACATAGTGAAACGATTGAAGCCAAGTCCATCAAAAGATTCATTAAGAGTGTACTCTGTATTCAAAAGGACAGATTAAGAGCTAACCTGAAATTAACCACTTATACAGTACTCACTGCAACCATAATGATTTATGCATGTCCTGCCTCCGTATTTGCGGCAGGCATCTGTCTTTGGAAATTGCAACGTCTTTCAAAACAAGATTCTTTAGGCGACTGGCAACTTCCCAATGCGTACACCGATCCGAGATTTGCATGTGAATTTCGAAACTCCACGCATGTAAAGTTTCGTCACTGAATTATTCAGGTGGTAGGCAGAAGTTATACGGAAATAATGAGAATTGAAATATGCACAATAGTGGTAAAGGCGAAGCCCAACGTACAATATGTAAGAGGCTTAAACTTTGTTGCGGTCAGTCTTAACGTCCGTTCAAGTGAGCTGTCAAAAGGCGGCGTAATCCGCTTTACAAACCCTGAACTGACAGAAGTCTTTTATACCGTGTGTATAAGCACCCTTGTAATGGTAATTCATATACTTATTCCTCTCAGAATGTAAATATGGAAATACCTTTGCCCTTTAAAGACGAAGCGTATCTGTTTTATATAAGGACTCAGTGCGTACCGCGCTGTAAACACTCTCCACTTCGGTTATAAAAACCAGTCTCTTAATGTTTTATAAGGCAAAAGTTGCTGTTTGTTCTGAGATCCGTACAAAACACATAAACGCAATGTGGGCACCACGTAGAATTTTTTAACCCTTTAAAGACGAAGCGTATCTGTTTTATATAAGGACTCAGTGCGTACCGCGCTGTAGACACTCTTCACTTCGGTTATAAAAACCAATCTCTTAATGTTTTATAAGGCAAAAGTTGCTGTTTGTTCTGAGATCCGTACAAAACACATAAACGCAATGTGGGCACCACGTAGAATTTTTTAAACTGGCTGATTGTGTAAAATGGTTTAAAATTGTCCGTATATTGTCTGTGTGTATTCACATATACGTATTATCAGAACCAGCTCGTACCCAATTCAAGTCACAGCGCACCAAGCTTCACATAACTCCCGACATGTTTCGGTGTGAATTCACACCGAAACATGTCGGGAGTTATGTGAAGCTCGGGGCATTGTGATTTGAAGTGTGTACGAGTTGGTTGTGAAAAATATATGAGACTGATTGTGTTTACTGGGCAAAGACCAATGTACTGGACACAGGACAGACCTGTCCTCTCGTCGGAGAGCGCGCCTCCGGGTGATTATGACTGCAGTGGCTAGATTATCTCCTTGTTATGTGTCCCAGGAGAGCCCACTGCCAAGATGGATTGTCAGCCGTAGACATTAAGTACCCACTGGTTTAATCAGCCATACCTTCATTTGTAAATCGACAATTAGATTTCCGTTACAAATTTGGCGGTGTTTGTTGTGTTAAGAAGGGTAGGGATATGAAAGCACACTGTCCTCTTCTAATATTTTAAAGGTGCTAAATTTGTGTAAACCTGTCAGAATGATTCTTCTGAAGAGAAGTTGAAATGCGGAAGGTGTCAATAATGAATAGGGCCTCCTCCCCCTTCTTCTTCTTCTTCTTCTTCTTCTTCTTCATCTTCTTCTTCTTCTTCTTCTTCTCCTCCTCCTCCTCCTCCTCCTTCTCCTCCCCCCTCCTCCTTCGGTACCACTATCCGAAAAATAAGCACTTCCCTAATTGCTCTCCTCCATCCATCCCTATCCTGCGCCCCTTTTCTCCAACTAACAATTCCCATCTTTCTTATGTCATTCTGTACGTCACCTTTCCATCTGGCAAGACCTGCCTCCGCTTTTGATAATTTACAATCGTCTGTAAAGTGAAAATGATTGAGAATCGCTGTTTTAGAGTCACGTAGTTACATTGATGCGCAGAGAGTGTTCAATCAACCAGATCTGCTGTCTTTTTTTTAGGAAACATGACCAGTGTTTACGTGTGTGACATAATCAGTACGCTTTCCCCCTCACCACTTTTTCGTAACGAAACTTCTCCTTTCTCACAGTTTCTGTCCGTAATATCTGTCTGCCATTTGTCAAGCTTACGCTTCCTTCGTACCATATCCTTGCTACATGCCAAACGCAAATTGAGAAAATCCATGATAGTTCTTGAAAATACGTAACTGTTTCCCAACGTTTATCTGAAATCATTTTTTATATCCGGTGGGCACCCCAACCTATGAAGACGTTTACAGGCCAGAAAACAAAGGGGCAGGTGCTAGGGTACGGAGGTTACTACAGTATTGCCAGTCACCGGACAAAATTTCGCGCGATATTTTGACGGATCTTAGGAATTGTTTTACGGTATTTCACAATTTTTTATGTATTTATTGTACGATTTCTTACGAAATCAGTAATAATGTCCTGTGTAATCATGGTTCGGACCATTATGTTCGTCGTTATGAAATATGCCATTTTCTGTTCCTTATTTATTCTCTCATATGACTGAGAAATTTCCCGAACACGCGTAGATGTCAGTGCGCGTTTCTGGACCGTGCCGTAACTCGGGCGACTGGTCCACGAACCCTCACTGCGGAGGCCAGCTTTCTATCCCAGGCAAGTGTATGTGTGAGATTTGTGATGGACAGAGTGGCAAGGGGACATGTTTTACTCCAAGCTCTTTTATTTGCCTCTTTCATTATTACTTCACCAACGATCTGTGCTCATATTTTTTTCCGCCTAACACCTTTGTTATACAGCGTTAGCAAATAACAGAGTCGTTATAGCAAACACAATTGCACTTTCCGTTGTCCACGGTCCGTTCACATGTCAATATATTTTATGTTTCAAAATAGCCTCAGTACAAGGCCCCATGAACATTGGTGAAAGGCTTGGTTCCGTATACATGAGTACATTTCTTCGCAGTATGTATTTAGTTTACAGACTGCAGTGTATTGGTTTAGGATGTGTTTCTTTTATAAAAAGACAACAGACTTTTTAGACTACTTTAGGAGATCGTTCTTCACAGAGACCGCAAAGTGTAAAGGCAAGGAGAATTTTTAAGGAATATTATAGAGTGCGGATTCACATAGCCACAAGCTTCTTCTTCTTCTTCTTCTTCTTCTTCTTCTTCTTCTTCTTCTTCTTCTTCTTCCTCTTCCTCCTACTCCTCCTCCTCCTCCTCCTCTTCATCATCATCATCGCCGTCGTCATCGTCATCATCATCATCTTCATCATCATCATCATCATCATCATCATCTTCATCATCATCATCATCATCATCATCATCATCTTCTTTTTCTTCATCATCATCATCATCATCATCACCACCACCACCACCACCACCACCACCACCACCACCACCACCACCACCACCACCACCACCACCACCACCACCACCATCATCATCATCATCATCATCATGGTCGTCGACCTGATCATCTAAAACCATCCAGCCCCCACGCTCTGCTTCTATCCCTCTGTTCCCGCTACCATCATCATTTGCTCTTTTCTTTCTCCTGTAGAGCGAAATCCAGCCAATGCAGAGACGCCTTTCCCTCATCTCGTAACCTGCTGCATACCACCCACCGATTTTCTTGCTAGACGTCAAGCTAGACCTAATGTCCTTACTCATGTTGAAGCACTGGACTGGGTTTGAGATACAGCACGGTGAGCTTTTACACGCAAGTCGATGTGAAATTGTGACCATCCTAAGACATTTTTGAGGCTATCCTCTTCTTTGTGTTCACATTCCCCTTCTAAGTTTTTCTTTTTTCAATTTACATCGTCTATATTTCGGCATGTTTTCCAGTTTCTTCTGAAGGTACGCGTTCCTTTCACATGGAAATGTATTAATATTTTTGTGTGCTGTAGAGAAGTAACTGTGCCGGTTTGCCTTCCTGTGGAATGAGATGTTGAACCCATCCATGCGAAGTATATACCTATTCATTATTTAGTTACGTCAAAAGCCAAGTTTACTGTAGCTATTTTCACTGATGCTGTTTTTTTACGTAGATCTACAGAAGGCGAATATGCGAGAGATGTGGGTCTGGGAAGGCACAGGCCGATCACTGATTGGAACGAAATTTGAGGCTGGCTGGGATGATCCTACAGGATGTCGATATTCTGTTGAAATATTATCCCGAAGACGGACGCATAGGGTGTCTCCGCAATGTTGTTACCTAGAACAGACTAGCGCATTTCATTCTCACTGCCGTGAAAACCTCAAGGCTTATATATTGGTAGCGTTATTTTTTTCAGGCCTATCCCAGTGGCCGCGCGGTCTAAGGCGTAGGTCTGCAGCAGAACGCTTGCTGGGATCGTGGGTTTGAATCCCACTGTGGGCATTGATGTTTGTCTCTTGTACAGTGTTTGTGTTGTGAGGTAGAGGTCTCTGCGACGGGCCGATCCCTCGTCCAGAGGAGTCCTACCGACTGTGGTGTGGGTTTCAGTGTGATCAAGTGGCAATAAAAACCCACTACACCTACTGTGAACAAGTTGGTAGAAGAGGGAAGGACTACGAAAAGAAACGAATTTTTTTTTCAGGTGTCGGAGTTCTGTCTTAGATGAATGCATAAGAGATTTGTATTTACGTACACACATCCCCTTAATTCTGAAACCTCGGAATTCGTCTGCATGCTGTGCTTTCACCGCGGCGTTCCACTCGAGTTCCGCCGCGGGCACCTTCCACCGTTCGCCTGTCCTCCTGTTCATGCAAACAGGAATCTCAAGGCCAGCAGCGTTAATTAATAAAGCTCTAGTATGCTGCTGGGAGGGGGAGGACTTCGCATTCCGCAGCTTCTTAACTTACTGGCCATACGTGGGCTATTAACAGCTATTTTGAAAATTTTACTGCTTAAATAAGAGTTAGTTAACAAAATTTTGTAAGATTCTATAAGAAAAGATCGAGGTGTATCAAATGGAAAGCGTTTCAGGAAACAAGTGGGTGTGCCACGAACTTGGAATGTCCAGTAGCAAATTCCGTGTAGCAGAATTCTCTACATAGTTATCATCCCTCAACTGATGGTGCAATTCTTCGCCACTTGCAGGAGTCGAAGTACAGTGCCGTGTTCACCGTACCAGACATTGAGCCTGATTCTGGAACATCTTAATTTATTTGTTACACTTTATTTTAAGGCCAATTTTAATATTATCCTTGTGTCTTTATTTATATGGAACACAGGCCTTCATGAGAAACCAGCCATTTACGCACGTAGTCAGGACTTGAAATTCCTTAAGCGGTATATCTGTTCAGAAGCGATCGCCCCTGAAACCTGTCATAAGCCGATTTAATACGCTCCTCATAAGCTGGCCTCTCATGTAAGGTTCATTTTTTCTGAGTAACCTGCTTTACGTATTTCTGAACATTTTTTTCTATTTATCTCTTCCATCTCCATCGCCTACCCTGCCAATATGTACACCTTACATATTAGAATATTGATACAAGTGGAAGACTTTTGGACTAAAATATTATAATGGGCCAATGTTTTGTTGCAGGCATATAAACCATCCCTGAGTCGAGCATGGCATCAGGCGTTCCTTTTTTAACCTTTTAAAGCCTAGCGGTGACTTTATATACCACCAGGTTTAACATTAAAAAATTCTACGTGGTGCCCACATTGCGTTTATGTGTTTTGTACGGATCTCAGAACAAACAGCAACTTTTGCCTTATAAAACATTAAGAGATTGGTTTTTATAACCGAAGTGGAGAGTGTTTACAGCGCGGTACGCACTGAGTCCTTACATAAAACAGACGCTTCATCTTTAAAGGGTTAAATTTTCCATACCATGTACTTATGTTTTCATATACATTATCTGAACCAACTCGCACACATTTCCCATCACAATGCGCCAAGCTTGACAGAACTCCCGACATGTTTCGGCGTGAATTCACACCATCTTAAGGGGAACAAATAGAACACTTATAACACTTAAGATAACACTAGCCTGGTTGTCTAAAAGTTCGTTAAAAACAACAGGATTTTAACGAATTTTTACACAACCAGGCTAGTGTTATCTTAAGTGTTATAAGTGATCTATTTGTTCCCCTTAAGATGGTGTGAATTCACGTCGAAACATGTTGGCAGTTCTGTCAAGCTTGGTGCATTGTGATTGGAAATGTGTGCGAGTTGGTTCAGATGATATATATCGGTCTTTCATGTTTAGTTGACGTATAGTATGGACGTGACACTGGAAAGCATAAAGGAAGTAAACTTGTTTTCGTATTACTAGAAGACAGTAAATTTGTACTAAGCATTCCTGGCACAAAAGAAAAACTGTAAAATTTGAAGTTTAAATTAATCTGTGTTTTCCTAAAGCTTCTGAACAGTCAGCTTCGGTTTGCATAAAGTCGCTCTGCATTTTATAGTTTGTAAAGGGTATTTAAATTCCTGCCTTTCCTTTGACAGTTGCATATGTATTTTCTTTCTCATTGTATGAGAATGCCGAGGATATGGAACTGCACGTCAGTGAATTGATATTTGACCTGGAACTTCGTGATCACACATAACTATTTTTAGTCTCATAACTTATTCTTGACCATGTATGAATAAATATTTCAAACAAGTTTTTTCGGTCATAACAGTAAGTATATTTTGTGTGTCTACGTAACGACGTGGACTGGCTACCTTATTTTTTATTCAAACACCGTGATTCTGTTCTTTATTTTCCCCTCCACGACTCCCGGAAGATTTGTAGGGACATACAACGTAAGTGTAAATATTATTACCGTTTCGGAAGGTTGTGTTAATAGAACGTGAAACACGGAATCATGTACTACCGACCTGAGTCTTTTATATGCGGTCTGACAGGTGCTGCGCTTGGAAGATACTCGTATACCAGATTGATGACAGTTATGAGCTTCTTTTATATTCTTGTTTCCTAAAACATGTTTTCTCAAAGTTAAAGAGGATGTCACTTAAAAATCGATGATCTACGATACATATGTATATTGTAGCTTCCTACGATATATAAACAGTGGTCCGTCGGTAATCCGGACCCCGGTAATACGGATTACCGGGTGATCCGGACAATTTTGGGCCAACTAAAACCCAGTATTCGAGACTGAAATTGTTAGAGCACTAGTATTATTATATTATTAGTGAATTATGAATATTATTACTGAATTATTATTATCTACTCTTACGTAGAATATTTCCGCCTTAAGGAGTTTTACCTTAGCACTAAGTGATGGTACTTTGTATGTTACCTATACGAGAGTTTCCCCTCGGTGGTCCGGACTCCTTGGTAAACCGGACCACCCCTCCCCTCATACAGTCCGGATGACCGAGGGACTACTACTGTGTGTGTGTGTATACCGTAGATCAGTAATTGGTTAGATATCGTAGATCATTGACGATTTATTATCTCAAAGTCGGATCATTTTAAAAGGCACACACGAAGTGGCAGTACAAACAATATCGTATTTTCTCTTCTCAACAGGTACACATTTTCAGAAGCACAGGTTTGGGACGCTTGGTTGAGCGGTTATTCTCTTTGCTTTCTGGGCCGGGTGAATACGAAGCTAAGAAATGCTATGGCAGGTGGTACAAAAACACAGATACATAAAACTGATGTCAGCTTCCAAAGTAGTTTTAACCCTATAAAGACGAAGCGTATCTGTTTTATATAAGGACTCAGTGCGTACCGCGCTGTAAACACTCTCCACTTCGGTTATAAAAACCAGTCTCTTAATGTTTTATAAGGCAAAAGTTGCTGTTTGTTCTGAGATCCGTACAAAACACATAAACGCAATGTGGGCACCACGTAGAATTTTTTATTGTTAAACCTGGTGGTATGTAAAGTTACCGCTAGGCTTTAAAAGGTTAATAATGGTAGACTGTATGTTTAATAGCTTGACGATTATAATATTTGTAGTGTGGCCTGTGTAGTTTACATGCATTTGGTATCTCACTGTGCCCACTGTCCGGATCGAGATTTAATTTAATTTAACTGCATCCAGGGGACACGCGGTGGCGCAGTTGGTTGAGGCACTGCACTACAAACCGGAAGGTCGCGATTTCGATTCCCGATGGTGTCACGGGAATGTTTAATTTCGGTCGTACTATGGCCCTCTAACAGAAATGACCCCCCCCAAGCTCCCCGCGGGGGGGGGGCGCCAATGGCGGACCGTGCGTAGGGCTGACAACCTTAGCACCTTCAAGTGCCGATTGTCTAGAAATCTGGGAGCCTCAACCTCCTGGAACCCTAAGGACCTGTCCAGGCCTGGCCTTTATAGGGATATCTTACACCGAATAGTCTTTCAAAAGTTTGGAGGTGAAACACCTGGGAAGAAAAGCTGAAACAAACTACCTCTACTTTATACATAAATATTAAACATGTGTGGCTTGCTGTTTGCTTTTTGACGTGTGAAATCCACTGGTTCTAATCAAGAAACAGCGAAGAAATGTAAGAGAATGGTATCTATACATAGTCGCATGTCACATTGAGTGAAAAGACGTGGTTTGTGTAACAGTCCGAAACAGAAGTGTAATGGGTTCCGCTCGCGGTAGGAACTGACGGATACTTCACGTTGTGCATAAAAAGATGGCCTATCAAAACATGTTTTCAGCTCTGAGAGTACTCTGTCCTTTATTATGGGCTGCCATGTTATGCGACGGCCGTGGGAAAAAAAAAACTCGTATTCACACGTAACTGGTTTCTATCTTAGATTCAGGTGTCATATGATTAATTCCAGGAACTGCAAAAGTGTCCTAAGTTGTTAGTAATTGTACGAAAAGATAATTGGAAAACAAGAAAAATTGAGTATGTAAATGTGATTTTGGTTGATATGTTGCGAGATAACAAATTTGTGTTGACAATGTCCGTTGACTCAATATGTCATGGCTGGTTACTTTTGGAGTTCTGGTTTCTCAGTATAATGGTATAGAGTCACGCAGATTGTTTGATCTGCTATTTCGTGACCTGTCTGCTTTCCTGGCACGCAATATGATGGAGCTGCATTGTTTGATAGACAAACTCAACAGGTTGCCAACCTTCCAGCGCCTCGTCTTTTTATCTTCCGCTTCATTTATCCTTCCTTCTTTTATATAGTTCTCTTTTATGTTCTGCCAATTACATTTACGGCCAGTATTCCAGGTGAGGACAAAAGGGAGAAGGGAGTTGTATTTATTGTTACGTCACTCAGTTCGAACCACGTCTCCTTCTGTACTAATATCGATTAAACTATTTTATCTTTCTTCCTCTCCTGTGCATATCGTTAAAAATCCTGTGTCAACACTATTCTTTACATAACGTAGAATCAGAAACGATATGATGAATTAGGAATTATAAGTCACTAAAATGCGAGGGGTTATCTTACTGCCCTACAAAGGAGATTCAACACATGTCTAGGCCTGCTGTGATAAAAGTGACTCCTAGACGAAATGAGCGTTTACTGACTTTATAGGAAGGCGCGATCGCATAGTCACGAAAAGCGCTTCTTAGCTTCGTCGTGTCCGTCTGTCCGCTAGTCAACGCCGTTCCCACCAGACGGATTTCCGTGAAATTTGATATTGGGGACTTTATATGTAGATCTGTCAAGAAAATCCAGATTTGTTTAAAATCGGACAAAAACATGGGTCGGAGTACATGAAGAGATAAGTAAGTATCATTGTTGCTGGCGACATAAATTCACCATAAACATTGTTGTACAAAACTCAATAGTTTTGCATTGTTGACAGTGACGTGTGGAACAACAAGGTACATAGAATGCATTGTTGCCTTTCTGTTTCAACAATGATTACGCATTCGCTCCACAGTGTTTGCGTACATTGCCTGTCGTGTTCTTTCAGTTCCTTTTTGTTTGTTTGTTCGTTATAATGCACTGGCCTTATCTTTCATTCCAGTTTATAATTGTGCTACTGCACTGTACCTCATTCACCGCCGTTTTGCTCTTGAATAACGATACGTGTTTTAACAACTCCTTTTTACATAATAACCTACATGGCTTTTATTTTAAAACATGCTGTTAAAGAAGCCCTCATTTTTTTGAAAGCACTATTTTGCCACGGTAAGTGGACTTGGATTCAAGGTTCGATGTTTTTCACATGGCATTTACAACACATAAAATCTTGCTGGAGCAGAGGTTTACGCATTTCATTCTCCATTGGCTTCACAGTTTCGAGTAAGGCTATCAGAGATGCCAGACGAAGTTGATTTGTGTCACGGCATTCATTTGAGCCTGTTTAGTTCATACATTTATTTAGAAAACGGCTCGAAATTTATGAGCGTGAGGTAAATATTTATGATCTTGTCCGCTGTGAAACGCTATAAGAGTTTGAACTTATTGAATGAGAAAAATGTACATTTTTATTTAGTAAAAGTAGAGAAAGCGTTCTAATTTTATGGTGAATTCGATACTGAAAATTTTGTCACCAAGTTCGCATTGAGTAAGTGGCTGCTGACAGCCAGCCTGTGGCGGCCCATTAACTTTAGGTATTTGCGGGGAGATAACAGATGCTCACAACAAAAACGGAAGCGTGTTACAAATTGTCGCACAAGGCCCCGGACAGGTTGATTCATTGGTCTTAACCCCTAAGGGAAAAGCACGCGCTGAATTTGTTTATGTAAATAGGGCTAAGAAGAATATTTAAAGTAACCGATGACAGTATGCCCCCTGTGCTAATCGAATCCACTCTACACACTGATACCACATTTATGTAAAATACAATCTTACTAATGTAACAGCTAATTTGATATTTAAAAATTATTATGGCAATATAATATAATATAATATAATATAATATAATATAATATAATATAATATAATATAATATAATATAATATAATATAATATATGTTTATTTATTACATATGAGCCTTACTGCAAACAGCGTTAGTTTCCCCATATAACATTAACCTGTTGGCCTTTCTAATGAGAACACAGTGTTCTCTGTGAGCTAGGAACTCTATCTTTTGTTTCTTTCTTTTACCTTCTGACTCCCTCTTTGTAATCTTCACAGCCTACCATACAGGCTACAAGTAGACCTCCCAATGGTCTCTTCCGTTCCGGTTTTTCGACTGCTTTGGAAATGTGCCTGAAATAGTGGGATTGTTTCCGAAGTGTATTGTCCTTCATGCTATAACTATAAAAAATAACATTTTATTTGTTCTTTACTGCCTTTTAAAGAATCCGCTTTGTGTTGTCTTTGTCCACAGATGGATACCTGCTTGAAGACACTCTTCATTCACCCACCTCTTCATCGTCCGACGGAGACCTCCACCAGTCGGTTCCTCTTCCTGTGTTTCTCGAAGAACCCACAGATTCTTACGTGGTCAAGAACAAGCCGGCGACATTGCAGTGTCGGGCTGCACATGCGTTGCAGGTGTACTTCCGGTGTAATGGCGCCCGGAAACAGCATTCTTCTTCAGCTAACTCGCCGCCAATGCAGCAAGACTTTGTAGACCCACAGACAGGAATACGTAATGTCGAAGCGTCTATCAATATTACCCGTAATGAGGTGGAGGAATACTTCGGGAAAGATAAGTTTAAGTGTGAATGCATCGCTTGGTCCAGCAGAGGGCAGATTCGCAGCCAACCGGCAGCCGTGGACGTTGCCTGTAAGTACAGAGATTTTTTATTGTAAGGGGGTTACTTTTCTTCTGAGAACTGTTAGATGTGACGCGTGTACGTGAGTTGAACGAAAATGTTTCAAACATTTTGATAAGGTGCATAAAAGTGTGATATTAACTGCAATACGCGGAACTAACAGGGGATTGACCCCAACTCACGGCGTGCTGGAATAGCTGTTAGCGCCGCGCTGCCTGCCGACACGCGAAGCGATGTGAGTGAGGAGTGGTGCCAATTGTTAGATAGAATGATGTCCCTGTATCTTATTATATTGGGTCGGATATTTAAATTGCATTTATGTGTACTTCCGCCCATAAAGGTTGGAATGGGCGCGACTTATCGCCCTGTTTTGTGAATTTTGTGCAGTAGGTTACGAGCGTACGTTCCCACGGTGGTGTTTGTAGTAGGCCTCTTATCACAAAAAAATCTTATAAATTTTGTCAGCACATTTACGTTCTTTTCCTTATAGTCTTCAAATTCCGAATTATAGTGGTTTTCACGTTATTTTAATAAATTATTGAAAATTCCATGTTACCTTGATGCTGTTTTAGTTTCTTAAATAATTCGAAGTTTTCAGTCGTAAAATACAACTGAATCTTTTCGATCAGTTGCGTCCATTTTTTAAATGGCGTGACAACCCCTAGTGGCCCAGGGCCACCTCATTTTCGAGGCTTCACAATCATACTCAGACACACAACACTCAGTAGGATTCCTCTGGAAGAATGATCAGCCCGTCGCAGAGACCTCTACCTGACAACACATAGCATTCACAAGAAATAGACGTCCATGCCTGCGGCGGGATTCGAATCCGCGATCCCAGTAATCAAGCCACCGCAGACCCACGTCTCAGTTGCCTCCATACGGAGTAAAAATTTGACGTTTCGGAGATTTTTGTACCCAGACCTTATGTAATTTATGTATTTCGAAGGGCAACTGCTGTTCCCCAGGAAATGTAGAACATGAAAACATTACGCAGAGTAAGACGGCCAGCCATCCCATAGAGTTTATATCCTGTGGTCAACGATGCACTGTCATCCGATTTGCAGCGGGCCTTAGAAAGTTTTGTTCAACTTGAGTGTATAAAGCAGGGGTGCACAAGGTCCGGGCGCCATGTCGCCCTTGCCAGACCAAATTTTTTAATTTGGTGCCTAATAACTGTGGTTCTTCGGTATGCAACTCGCTTCATGTCACCTTTCTGATGCCTAGAATTTTAAAGTGGCTCGTAGAAAAAATTTTTCTCACCCCTAGTGTAAGAATGACAGGTCCGTAGATTGCACAGAGGCTGGCATTGAACGGCTAAGGATTTGCTGAAATCAAGTTTCCGACAATGCCTAAATTTCCCCTGGTAGTTTCTGTCGTACGGTGCGTTGCATGAATAGTGTACAAGGATTTAATTATTACATAAACACTGCGTTCTATTAAAGCGTTCGCTGTTTACGGCTGCTCCACCATGAACAAGAAATGCGTATGCGTACACATACTTGACGTACGCGCTCCAGTCTGGTCCCCACGCCAGCTTTATCCAAGCGCAATTTTTATGAACTAAGCTGGTAGGAGTCCGGTGCGCGCGCACGTGCAGTGCTACTGGCTGTTTTCTCTTTGCACTGATAGTTAATTAGATGTTTATTCCCACTTCCACTACAAGTGACATATTTTGGTTGGTAATGGTAAATTTGTCCCTGTGCTTAATGAAATACCTATTTATGTGTACATATATGCAGAAGTGGAGGCATAGCTCCACTAATTTTTGTAATTTTTCCCCTAACCTCCCGATCATAAACGTCCTACCACGTTTGTGTGTGTGTGTGTGTGTGTGTGTGTTGAATGAATTTATTCCTTCATTTACACATGTTGAGCATTATCTGTACCAAGTACTTTGGTTTAACTGGTAACACTTGACTTCGATTCGGAAGGTGCTCGGTTTGTAGTCTTGACCGGGGTACGTTATTCTGATGTTTGTCGTATTTTTGTGTAATCTGTCATAGCAGAGAATGGGATAATGCCTCAAATAAACCCACGACAGCTTTATTCTGCATCGTTTCTGTTTCAGTGTACACTACCATGTCAGTACACTAATCGTTATTGTAGGTATATCAGGGGAATTCTTCGCCCAGCTGTTATTATCTGTTCTCAGCGCTGAAGCAGAACCGTGGCGGTTACAAATGTAAAGACCATCGCGAGGTGGAAACAGTTTTGAAACCATAGGTGTAACACAGGACACAGTCGTCTACACACAGGGAAATGAAAACCCCTCTCAACTTTATGAAAACTGCCTCATTTTTGGCGAGGACTACGTGGAAAAGCAGTTGCTTAGTTTTGTACTTAAATTTTAAGTGTTGTTTTTAGAGATTAAAAGAAGGATCCACACTGTGTGTACTGTATATTTTGTTCGTGATAACTCCCCCCCCCCCCAATTGTAATATTCGAGGTAATTTTTCATGCATGTTTTCGAAAACGAATTTATTAAATTGGTAAGAATACAATTAACGATATCAGGTAACTTGCAGTGATACCCCTTATTCACTTGCAGACACACGCTACTTCATAAAAAAAAAAGAGATTTTAGCCAGAATGTGTGAAGACAAGGGACCATTTGAGAGCGTGGATGCATTGCTTATATTAAAATGGATGTTAACCTTTAAAGCCTAGCGGTAACTTTACGTACCACCAGGTTTAACATTAAAAAATTCTACGTGGTGCCCGCATTGTGTTTATGTGTTTTGTACGGATCTCAGAACAAACAGCAACTTTTGCCTTATAAAACCTTAAGAGACTGGTTTTTATAACCGAAGTGGAGAGTGTTTACAGCGCGGTACGCACTGAGTCCTTATATAAAACAGATAAACTTCGTCTTTAAAGGGTTAAAAAATTCTGCGTGGTGCCCACATTGCGTTTATGTGTTTTGTACGGATCTCAGAACAAACAGCAACTTTTGCCTCATAAAACATTAAGAGATTGGTTTTTATAACCGAAGTGGAAAGTGTTTACAGCGCGGTACGCACTGAGTCCTTATATAAAACAGATACTCTTCGTCTTTAAAGGGTTAAAGGAGATGGGGTCTGACCGTGTGGACTCTTTATGTACCGGCTGTACAGTCTTTTGTTCTTCGGTATAAAGAGCGTGGAGATTTCGTAGAAGGCGAAGTTGCTAGCGACGCTGTTAGACTATCAGTTTATCAAAAAGAACTCTGCTATTATGGAGCGGATATGTGCTGAAACGACAGGCTGCAGCTTATGTTTCTAATACAACTGCAGCCTCTAATCAAACGAGCTTGGAGCGCTTATTATACTAAAGATCGAGAAGAAAGGTAAACGTTTATATTAGATGTGTTTATTAATAACGATGCTGCATGAACAAAGGCACTGTGAGCTACGGTAATTAAGTTGGGCGTGGTGGAAGGACGGTAATTGCTGAAACTTCAGGTTACTTATATGTTGTGTGCGTTTGGCAGAAGAATAAGCACGACGTGTTTCATTGAAAATTAAGGGGGTATTAACCATTTAAAGACGAAGCGTATCTGTTTTATATAAGGACTCAGTGCGTACCGCGCTGTAAACACTCTCCACTTCGGTTATAAAAGCCAATCTCTTAATGTTTTATAAGGCAAAGTTGCTGTTTGTTCTGAGATCCGTACAAAACACATAAACGCAATATGGGCACCACGTAGAATTTTTTAATGTTAAACCTGGTGGTGTGTAAAGTTACCGCTAGGCTTTAAAAGGTTAACATGCAGGAATTTATCTTTCCTTCTGTAGGCCTCTTTCAGCAGCAGTAACGTACCACAATTTTAAATAACACATATCGAAGTTGCTGTCTCCTGGCACATTGCGTTTATGTGTTTTGTACGGATCTCAGAACAAACAGCAACTTTTGCCTTATAAAACATTAAGAGACTGGTTTTTATAACCGAAGTGGACAGTGTTTCCAGCGCGGTACGCACTGAGTCCTTATATAAAACAGATACTCTTCGTCTTTAAAGGGCTAAACAGCAGCCCAAATATAAGGCTTTCGTAATACATGATGGCGAAGTTTTGGGTTTTGAGGGAGTTCCACCCTTCGATGAAACACAGACCATCTAATTTTTAAGAAAGCTCGCGCTGGTGGTTCTCGAGGGAAAGAATGGATAGAAGAGCTTTTGTGAAATACGTGAACTGTACAGATTAGTTTCAAATTACGAGAGAGAATTTGTCAGTAAAACAACTGCGGTGCTATGTGTAGCCTCGAAACAAAGATTTTGAAGAGAGGAGTGAAGGGTAGGCTGGATCAGAGAACGTGCGTATCCTTCATCTTATAAAGCGTAGTACTTCCTATGAAGTGCGTCTTAGAATTCCTGGGGGCGCCCCCCCCGCAAAGTACCCGTGCGTTACTTTCCACCATAAACCTTTTCTGCATCATAATTTTGTGTTGGCTTAAGAATATTGAGTAGCCGGATAGCGCGGTCGGTATAGCGACTCGCTACGTGCTGGACGGTCCGGGGATCGAATCCTGGTGGAGATGACAATTTTCCGCACCCGTCCAGAACGACCCCGAGGTACACCCGGCCTCCAGTACAATGGGTAGAGGGTCGCTTTCCGGGCGGTTAAAGAACCTGTGTGTGACGCTGAGCACCCACCCCCTTCTAGCGCTGAGGTTAAGTGAGGGTAGAACTACACCAGTAGCCACCCTCGGTGCCTGCTTGGCAGGTTACGGTACAGTTTTACCTTTTGAGAATATTGACCCTGTAAAGCCTAGTGGTTGGTATATGTACCGCCAGGTTTGATATTTCAGGCGCTCTAAATTTTTTCACATATAGTGTGTTTTTATGTTTTATAAGATTCTGACGTTAAAACAGCGATTATTTCCCCAAGGAGAATTAACAGACTAGCTTTTATAATGGAAACACTCCTTTATATGTACAGTCAGCACTGAAATTTATACATTTTTGTTAGATTGTTCTTTGATGTGTTGAGGTGGCCTGAAGACGTTAAAAATTGTAGATCTTCCGCCTAAGTCGTATATAACGGAGAAACTTTAGTTACTAAAACATTCCAATTACACTAAATTATTATATGGAGCTAAGAAGCCCTCACTATTTGATACAGCTTTGCCTTTTGCAGCACGAATTTCATATAAATAACATATTTGGAGCAAGACTTGTAGAGAAAAAATGAAAAGATCTTGAGGCTTTTAATAACTAAACGAATGGCATTTTAGAACATATTTTGCAGTAACAAATTTAAAGTGCCAGAATCGTTAATCTGCGTATGTATTTCCTAACTTGTTTCTAATATACGGGTTTTAATAATAATAAAATACCCCCCAATTCTAATGTAGTGTGTCTGCGCAGCCATTGTTATGTCAAGTCTGTAGTGTCTTGCTTGAAGTTTTGCTTTAGTTATGACCGTATTGTCACCGTATCAAATCGAGAAGAATGAAGTGGGAGTGCCATGTAGCACGTGTGGGGAAAAGAGAGGTGCGTACAGGATTTTGGTGGGGAGACCTGAGGGAAGGCGACCACTTGGGAGACCCAGGCGTAGATGGGAGGATAATATTAAAATGGATTTTCAAGACGTGGGGTGGGGCATGGAGTGGATTGAGCTGTCTCAGGATTGGGACAGGTGGCGGGCTCTTGTGAATACGGTAATGAACTTCCAGGTTCCATAAAATGGGGGGAATTTCTTGAGTAGCTGAGAAACTGTTAGCTTCTCAAGGAGGCTTCTGCTCCATGGACTTAGTTAAAGAATTCTACGTGGTGCCCACATTGCGTTTATGTGTTTTGTACGGATCTCAGAACAAACAGCAACATCTGCGTTATAAAACATTAAGAGACTGGTTTTTATAACCGAAGTGGAGAGTGTTCACAGCGCGGTACGGGCTGGGTCCTTATATAAAACAGATACGCTTCTTCTTTAAAGGGTTAGTTAGTTAATTAGTTAGTTTGTTAGTTATGACCGTATTGTTGCTGCACTTCATATTTCAACTATTTGTTGTACTAACATATGGGTGGTACGTGGGCTCGAAAGGTGGGTTTGTTTTGAACATATCTGACGGCTCACCTTCATCACGTTAGAGGCAGGAAGCTGTGATAAATCCTTGTAGGAGTGACGACAAGGCGTCCATCATTACTATCACAAGACCCATACTGTGAGGGGAATAAAGGGATGTGCATGTGTGCGTGTGTGCGTGCGTGTGTTGCGTAAGGGAAAACCACCCTCCACGGTCTGTAGCATATGGTATCCTGTTCCACCGGCGTTCTGCTCGCTGTGGAATACTAAGTTTCAAGTCATGGGTCCAACATATCAGACCAGAGGCTATCAGCTAATTAGGGCAGTCTGGCAAATCCCCTTTGTGTTCTCATGACACGGCCTTCGCTGGCCTCAGTGAGAAGAGCATGGATTGTTACAAGCTGCTGGGAAAACACACCACGAAGAAATGGTTACACGCAAACTTATAATGTAAAACTATTCAGGTAATTGCCTTTATTTCAGATTACATTGGTCGGCATCACTTTCCTCCTTTAAATAATTTCGATAAATTCTCATTGGGAATAGGTTCACAAACTCGAATGTGTGAATTAAATGTGTACGTCACCCTCCGTTTGGGTGATACCAATTGATACCTCAGTTGAGTGGCCAAAAAAAAAATTTACGGCTGACCGAAAAGTTTGTTATGTTTTTCGTTTATGTTTACTTATTTAACTCACGTAAATCCTTAGAATAATATTGCCTTAACCTTTTAAGACCTAGCGGTAACTTTACGTACCACCAGGTTTAACGTTAAACAATTCTACGTGGTGCCCACATTGCGTTTATGTGTTTTGTACGGATCTCAGAACAAACAGCAACTTTTGCCTTATAAAACATTAAGAGACTGGTTTTTATAACCGAAGTGGAGAGTGTTTACAGCGCGGTACGCACTGAGTCCTTATATAAAACAGATACGGTTCGTCTTTAAAGGGTTGATCTATCACTGAAACTGGGAAGGCTTGCTTCAAGCTGTGTAGCGTCTCTTTAAATTGCAGAATGGAAATTTGTCGCTGTGACGTAATGTCGGTGTGTTCAAATGTCGCTGTGATAAATTGTTACTGTGATCAAATGTCGCCGTGGTAAAATGTCGGTGTGATAATTTGTCTGCGTGATAAAATGTCCGTGGTAAATTGCCACGTGGTAATATGTCGCTGCCCCTTCTCTCAAAACCTGAGTCTGATTCCTCCCTCTATTCTGAGGATGACACCAGTGCAAAAGTAACAGTTTCCCTGTGTGTTTTAAAAGTATTTTTCTTATGTCCAACATGTCACTTTCTTGCCAGAATAACCTTTGCTACATTTGCCGTGAAGTGGTATTAGTAACCGCAAAGAAAGCCACTGTCACAACTCGTGAGAAAGGCTTATGAAATGTATTTTGGCTGTAAGGTCGGAGATGTAGATAAAATATGGGTGTCGAAGATTTGCAGCAGCTCATGTTCAAGGACTTTGGCAGGCTGGTCGAAAGGTACCCACAAATCAACGTATTTTGCTTTTCGGATGGTGTGGCGTGAACCTAAATACTGTTTAAAAGACTGCCATTTTTGCGTGACCAAGATCAGTGTTTTCTCCTGATTTCCCATGCATAAGATAAAGTATCCAAATATACCTCTGCTTTAAGACCCGTTCCTCATGATGATTCAATGCCACTGCCCAAGCTACCTAAGTCTTAGACCCTTGACTCAGAATCAGAATTGGAAGAGACGAAAAAATGGCCACTCCGTACAGAAACAGTACTAGGTCAGAAGGATGTGGCACATCCGGCTTTAGTTAATAAGTAAAAAGTTTATTTAGCTGCACTACATATCAAGCTCGCTTTTGTAAAAATATTTGTGGAATCGACAGATAAAGAACGCGAAAATTCTGCCTATTTAAGGAAAAAATTGCCAAATAAGGGAGGCCAAGATGAAAGAAGGAAATTTCGTTGGTCGTCAAATTAAACAACTATTCAAAGACCACAACTTTAGTACAAAACTAAATGCTACAGATAGCCTGGGAGGCATTTGAAAACGTCTGCAGGGCATTTCTAGGCAATGGAAAAGCGGAAAATTACAGCGACACTGTGCAGGAGCTAATTTCATCAGACAGTGCTATGGGGTGTATCATGTCATTGAAGCTTCATTTTCTGCATTCCCATTTGGATTTCGTTTCCTGTAAATATGGAATTCGTCTCCGATGAGCATGGAGAAGTGCCATTAGGACATTTCCGAAATAGAAAAGAGTATCAATGGAAAACGGAGTCCAAAAATGTTGGCCGACTGCTCCTGGACGCTTAAAAAGGAGACACCAGCTGGCGAATATAAGAGGCAAAAGCAGACGAAGTGAGTGTTTCTTGACGACTTTGTTTGTAGTAAGGATACCACACAGAGGCAGTGTTTAGTATTTGTTGTAGTGAGGATACCATACAGAGGCAGTGTTCAGTATTTGTTGTAGTGAGGATACCATACAGAGGCAGTGTTCAATATTTGTTGTAGTTAGGATACCATACAGAGGCAGTGTTCATTATTTGACATTTCCTATTTTAATTAGAAATTAACTTATTGCTTTTTTATTAAAAACGTACTTTTTGAATATAATCCTTCCTCCCTTAAATTTGGTGAGTGGTGGAGCAATTTGGTTGTCATATTCGGATTCAACGATGTCCAAACTATAAGAATCACCCTGAATTTTAACAGGGAGCGAAAAAAATGCTTTTTTTTGCCGACCAGTGTTTTTGATAAACATTTTTTACGGCATAGCCCATATGGTTTCAAGAAACGTGACGGATCCTCACACAAATAAAATGCATGGCACAGCACTTTCTAGCCTAGAGGTAAGGTTTACCCTGTGATCTGCAGCAGGTACAGCAGGGGGAATAGAGGTACAGCTGTACTCATTCTTTAACATCGGCGCTAGGTGGGGGGGGGGGGTGGGTGATTAACGCCACGCCTCCGTCGCTTTGTTCCTGGAAATGACCCGGTATAGCCGGGCTAGCGTAGTCGCTACGGGCTGGACGGTCTGGGGATCGAATTCTGGTATGGGCGAGATTTTCCGCACCCTTTCAGATCTGCCCTGGGCGCCACCCGGCCTCCTCTAAAATGGGTACTTGATCTCTTTTTCTGGAGATTAAAGCGGCCGGGGCGTGGCGTTGACCACCTACCTGCATCTAGCGCCGAGGTTAAAGAAAGAGTAGAGCTATATCTTTACTCCTCCTCTGGGTCTTCATGATCTGTTCTAGGGTATATTTTACCTTACCTTTTAGAGGGCTGGTAAAACGACGGTGTAGGAACTTCGTGTTCCATAAAGGATAACGAACTTACTGGACTGCTGAGCGACTAACAGCTCCTCAAATATGATCACATTCCACTGAACTGTTCTTTCTTTTCTTAGTGTGAGTTTAGAAGGATATTTTCCAGCCTGGCCGTGGGGTCAGTACCTCCCACCTTACGCTAACCGGTAGGTGTTCCATTCTTTTGTTACAATGCACATGAGCTTTCCATTTCCCCCTGTTGTTGTAAGGAAACAAGAGGAAAATAAAAAAAAGTTCGTTTTAGAGGGGGTATTGATTGATTTGCTTTCGTAAGGGGGTCACTTCTTTGTTCAGCTGTGTTAAAAGGGTTGGGAAATGCCTACCGTTTAGTGATCGCCAGATGAGTGTCAGTACCGGTAAACAAATATGCCTATGCTGCAAGGTGGGTCAGCTCTGCGGTAAGAGGATCATATCTCATCATTGTAAAAAATGAAGGTCCGTCCGTCGCATATGTTTACAGGAGGGTAGGAAAATTGCGCCTCTCTGTCTCTCTCTGTCTCTCATGTTATACATGGGTTACATTTCAAGAGAGAGGTTCAGAATGCAGGATGCTTGAGATGATTTACGTAGAGGACCGCGTGCGCTATGCTGTCAGTAACGGTGTGCGCTGCCATAACAATAGCGACAGGTGCTTGATGACAGCTATGTACATGAGCCGAAACTTGTAGCACAATAAAATCATTATAGCTTTTTTCTTGTCCTTGGATAAACTGCCAGTGTGTCAGCCGGTGAAGAATTTTGAAACTGTGAATTTGAAATTGTCCATGTTTCGTGCACTAAGATACATACATGCATACGCACTTACGTACATACATACATACATACATACCTACATACATACATACATACATGCATGCATACGTACGTACGTACGTACGTACATACATACATACATACATACATACATACATACATACATACATACATACATACATACATACATACATACAGTGGAACTCGGTTATGACGTTATGAAAGGCACAAAACATTTTGTGTCGTTATAAACGTGTGTTGTTATAACCGAGAAGTATGATGTTATGGTTAACAGTGAGGAATCAGTTTTTACCACAGAACATCTGACGTTGTAGACGAGATGTCATATAAACCGATCTTGTTATAACCGGGTTCGAATATATATATATATACACACACACACACACACACACACACACACACACACACACACACATACGCGCGCGCGCACACACACACAAACACAAACACACACACCAGCAACTGCATTATAATTAGAGACAATGATATGCAAACATGTGGGAAACGTACGTATTTCGGCCTCCCTGAAGGTGGCCAAAAAGCGTCGAAATATTTCCAAGACTTACCACATGTTTGTATATCATTGTATCCAATATCATAGTGCAGTTGTTGGTGTATTTATGGTGAACTGATCTGTCTGTTATGGAAACCGAATGTTCATTGCTTTATCAGCAAGAGCACCCACTGTTCTTTATGCTAAGCCAGATAAATCCAACCTACACGCACGTAAAATATTTAAGATAAATTCTAAACCTACTATATACCCATCTACTACTGGGTCTCCCACCTGATTTTTTTCCATCGGGTTCTTCTTCTGAGATCTTATGCACAAAATTGATATATTCCACCCCTGCTACGTGAAGATAGAGTTGTCCCTGTGCACGCCACGAAGACATGTATAGGGTGTGGAGGTATGGCTCCACTCATTCTTAACCTTGGTATTAGATACAGTTTAATGATTAACTTCAGGCCCCTTGCACTTCACTTCCGGGGAAGGAAGCACGTTAAATAGGAGGCTGGGTGGACATTTAAGCCTATTTGGACGTTTCGGAGAGGCGAATACCTCTTTGCCACCGCCGGTTCGAGCTCTGTAGTGTACAAGTAGTCACAATCCCGACTATATTACCCACGTTCCCTGTGCTGAGTGAAGTCCAAAATGTGTCACTTGCTGCCTCGGTATGATATTCAGATTGTGGATATCAGTACTTGCGCTCAGTGAGACAAGATATCTTTCACAAAATGAAGGGGAGGAAGGAGACGGGGAAGAAAGTTTTGGCGTGGCGGTGGGAGGCGTAACGGGCAGTCTCCATACTGTTCTGGAAATAATCCGATTTCGGCGCCAGAAGATCCGCCTACATATTTTATACAGTTCTGTGGCTGAAGCTTCTCTTCCCTTCATTTGGGCCTTCTTAGCAACCTGCCCTTTGAACCACTTAGGAAATTGGTAGAAATGAGGAAGTGTAGGAGAGGTGGTTCTACGATGTTTTGCTTTTTGAATGTCGGTTACCGTGTAGACGCGCACTTTTAAAGTTTCCAGCTTCATACACTATGCACGCCTCTACAGTGCGTGAGGATTCCTGTAATGTCGTGACATGAACAAGTGCGTAAATTGACATAACTTTTATACACTCTGCAGAATGTGAAGGGTCTTTATTCACAAATATAACTGCGGTAATGTGTACCTTAGTAAAGTTTCCGTGTTTTTCAATTGGAGACTAGTTATTTAACCTTGGGAAAGCTGACTTTCGTCCCAATCATATATAAGAATTTATTTCCTACCTCACGAAGAACACACCCCTCGTTCATTATAAACACCAAACAGTTAATGCTGTTTAGTTAAATGATATTTATTTATTGTGAGAAATATACGAAACACGTAAATAAACATTGTGGCAAAATGCGTATTTTATGTTAGAGGAAGTGGTATTTAGACCACTTGGTTTTATACGGTTAAACGCGTAGTAATTTTGAAGCTTTAAGGTTCTTCATGAAGTCTTGTCCCCTGATGTCATACAGAAGTGAAATTTATTGTGCACAGATATGGACGTGCATAAATATCGGGGCGTGTTACAGGTTTAGCTTACGAACTATATGGCAGCTAGTGTCGCTAATTGATGAGCGTTTTGAATTCCTAGTAATTGAATTAATAAAAGTGCGGATAGCAGTGAAACAGCATTTATGGTTACAATTTTGAAATAAAAAATATACATTGAATACTTTTAGATACGCTATTTGCCTTCATTGGCGTTTCTTAACTAATAAACCTCGATGATGGAACCTGCCGAATACTTATTTACCTTCTCGAGATTCTCTTCCCATTGAGATACCTCGCCACGTCTATTCAACGACGTTTCAGTGCATTTCCTAGCGAATGGAATGAGAGTGGTTTTGAAAGACGTATCTTGGATGTTAGAAATCGATAGGCTTAGGGTGGCCGTTTCTTGTAGATATATATTTCCTTGCTTGCACCCTCTAGTCCCTCTCGGATGCCTAAAACTACCCTCACACGCACGATGACGTCAATGCAGAACTCCTCGTGCTTACACGGCGTTCCTCAATAAGAAACAACAGCCTAAAAGATAAGTACATTACTGCAAGATCATTACATTCCTAAGTACATCTTTGTAATGTCTTTTGTTTATGCGAAGGATAGAAAGTGCTGACAGTTTTGATTTATCTTGAATGTTATTTTGCAACCAATTTCTCTGTTGGGTCAGAGGGTTGGTTCAATTTAGGAAGAAGCCCCAGATGAAGGCAGAGGGTAGAGGAGGGAGGCATCAGATCTAGAACTGCATAAAATACGGAGATATTACTGACGAAAATTTACGATATGGATAATAAGAGTAATGCTTGGAATCGTTGACGAATGTTCGTTATCAATCTTCCAGTGTTAACAGTCATAACGCCACGTGTCGGGGGGCAGTATCGATAATCAACTTCGGGTTAAAATCAGGATGGCACCTATGGAGCTGGGCTGGATAGACGAAACTACTCCTAGCCTCTTTATTACTTTTAACGCGAGACGATGGATGTGATTTTCCACAACACAGATGTCCAACAATTCCCACCAGTTCATTCCTCAGTGAATAATGAGAAGAAAATTTTCTATTTTGTATTGTTCATTCCGTGCGTTATTGACATAATCAATCCATAAAAGTGAGTCCAACAAATGTAGTTTGATTTTATAATTGTTACTGTAATGTGACTCCCTGATGATGATCCCACAAGGGATCGAAACATGTAGCAGTGTCCAGCGTGGTAGTGTAATATAAAACATCCGTGAACAATACAGTGCTTTTTGTTGGATTGAGTGTTGGGATTTAAGAAAATTTTTTTTCATAAAATGTTGAGTAATGCATAATTTGTAGGGAACCTTAATTAAAGTTGAATGTGATGCGACAATGTGGCACAGACATCCGCACGTACAGACTCCACCACGATATTAGTGATTGACGTTGAGACGTTAATGGACAGTGATCAAAAGAAAATTCTGTCAGCGATAGTTCTAGCGTGTAAAAAATATCTATGACGATCACACACAGAAATATCACACTGAATTAAATTTGAATTTTCTTTTCGCGAAAATTACGTGTCTGTAAAAATTTTATCAAAACGTATTTTCGTCTGAGTGTTCATCAAGTAAGTGTGTTGTTGGAGTTTTTTTAATATTTATTCCAAAGATGATATTGGCAGTATTTACAGTATACGAAAAAAATCACGAAATTATTCCTGTAACCAAGTAGTTAAAGAGTCCTTAAGCGTGAACTTCCGGACAACTGGACGTTCACAGGAGTTGTAGCAGCATTCTTAAATAATCTGACCCTCAAGCACTGTCCTTATTACGTACGTACTGCATAAAGATGAAGACTGATTCAGCATTAACCCTTTAAAGACGAAGCATATATGTTTTATATAAGGACTCAGTGCGTGCCGCGCTGTAAACACTCTCCACTTCGGTTATAAAAACCAGTCTCTTAATGTTGTATAAGGCAAAAGTTGCTGTTTGTTCTGAGATCCGTACAAAACACATAAACGCAATGTGGGCACCACGTAGAATTTATGAATGTTAAACCTGGTGGTACGTAAAGTTACCGCTAGGCTTTAAAAGGTTAATGGCTATTTTGAATATTTGGTTTCCACTTAACCCTTAGTATAAGGGTGTGGAAGCAATGTCTTATTCCAGCTGATAGTGTATCCTGTGGTTAAGGGCAGGAGTGGACAAAGCCGGTGCGCCAGGTCGCCGTAGCCTCTAAATTTTTACGTCAGCGCCCAATGTTTTTGGTCCTCAGTAAGGAATTTGCTTCATCTCACCCTTCTGGCGCGTAGAATTTTGAGGTGGCTTCTAGATTTCTTGAAATTTGTGCAATCCTGGTCAAGGGAAATTGTGTTGCTGGTTGTATATTTGTGTGTTATTTCTGTGTTAATAAACCAAAAAAAAAAAAGCGAAGCAACTTGGTCATTAAACAGTTCATTTGCTTTATTGAATAATCGGATTTACTCACATTGCATCGCACCCTTTGTAAAGTTATTGTACATGTTTTTTTATTGACAGAATTACCCTCATCCTGGTGTCTCCCAACTGCAATTCCATGTTTAAATAGTGACATTAAACAGGCCTAAAATCAAATTGCATTACAATGTCCGGCAATTGATTAACCCGACTGGTATTCCTGTACAGCAGCTGCTAACGCGTGTGAAGTGGCGTGTTTTGGAGCCAATTGATACTCTTCATTATACGGAATAGCTGATTACTGCCCTATATGAAAACAAAAAGAAGACGTAAATTCGTCCCTGTCTAATCCATAAAAGCACATAGGGGACATAGAGGTATAGCTCCGTTCATTCTTAACCGCGGCTCTAGATAGAAGTTAATGGTCAGCTTCACGCTACAGCCGCCTTTCGGGCGGTAAAGGACGGCAGTAACCAATGCATAAGGGGCTGGGTGGGTCACAGAGTCGATCTGGACGATTTGGAGAAGTACCTGCCGGTATTTGAAGGCTGGATCATGTATTCCGTAGCCTGGTCATTATGCTGACGACGGCATCTTCTTTTATTCTGAGAAGCACGTGAAACACTTAGAAACAATGTGTGGGAAAAATACGTAATTTTGAATGTTAAAGGTGGTATATAAAACAGATACGCTTCGTCTTCAAAAGGTTAAAGGTGGTGATACATAGAGTAATCATCGTACGTTGAGAAAATACATCGCTTCAGAGTTTGGGAAATATCAGAGCCGCTTGCTGGAATTCAGATCCGTTCGGAAAATGAACGTATTTACCTCAGATTTCAGTATCATATACCTGCCACCTGCTTAACTATTGCTGAAGACGCAAACTTACACGGTGGCCGCCCGCAGGCACTTGTTGCAAGTACGGTTAGATTGCAACAGTAACCTTTCAGAACACGAGGCCTACTGACAGCACAGCGCACACCCGTTGAATGCATAAGTGAAGGAAGTACTGTTAGGTGACCGGAAGACCAGTGGCGCTATGCGCCCTCTGTAGCGGCTGTCGATGTCTGAACGCTAAAGAGACGAATGTAAACACCGGAGTGGGGGAAGTTTGACAGGACAGATTAATCTTGTGGCTGCTTCTGCGATGAAAGATCATTCACTAACCACTGGATAGGAGACTGTGTGAGTATCAGAGGCTACACAGTAGTAGATTCCTCTGAATCCATCAGGTAGACGTTCATCTTGATATGTAAATGTTGCCCATGTAAGTTGTTAGGGTAGAATCTGCACTCTTCTGAGATACTATGCAGCGTCGAGTGGTAATCTTTTACAGACGTTTCGGGACAACGTATAGGTCCCATCTTCGAGGGTCAACAAGTCAAAGAAGTTTTTGGGGCAGTTTCCAGAAGGAACAAAACCAGAAAAGCGCACTACAGGCCTTCTTTGCAATGCTTGTACTTTCTGAAGATGATACTATTTATGAACAGGCTACATACAGTGTTTATATTGTAATACTGCCATCGCCCCCATCGGGTCTGTATTATTACGAAATCGAACTCACATAAGTAAAAGCCGTTTCGATATGTGTTTATCTGTTCAAGGAATTTGAGAAGTGTTCTGCATCGGAGGCTGACTGTGAGAAGCTTCGTAGTTTAGGGTTTTCACGCTTAGTTTTAGGAAGACCAAATAGTGTATAAATCGGGCAAGGCATGTGGCATGCACGGGGCGGCGCCCCCGAGAGATGTGAAACGAATACAGACATTTAAAAATCTAAAGGGAAGAGACGGCTTGTGAAACATAGGCTTGGATGGAAGGATAATATTAAAATGTAATTTAAAGAGCTTTTGAGGTTGTACACTGGATTAGTGTGGTTTAGGATAGGGTTTGTTGAAGCAGACTTTTAAATTTGGTACTGACCTTTGCTTTTGAACTCCTCACCAAATATTCGGGTGATCAAATCAAGAATTTGAGAATGGGGCACGTAGAACGGGGGGAGGTGCACACAGAGTTTTGGTAAGGAAACCTCAGGGAAAGAGACTACGCGTAAGACCTAAGCGTAAGTAGGACGATAATATTAAAATAGATCTTCAAGAAATGGTATGGGGAACATGGACTGAATTGAGCTGGCTAAGACAGATAGCGGGCTCTTATGAATGCAATAATTAATTTTCGGGTTACATAGCATTATTTTACTAGCTGAGGACTTTTTAGTTCCTCAGGAAGGACTCTGCTCCATGGAGTTGTTTGGTTGACTGGTTGGTTAGTTAATGATGTTTGGTTTCCACAAAAGATATACTGTTTTCTGACAAGATTGACGACTCACAGCTTTTCAGGTTACAGGTGTTACAGTCCATTACAAATAAGCTCCCTTTTCTGCTAAATGTTTTTCCCACGTTCAACTACAGGTTTGGGTCACCAACCGCCGGCTGCAGTCCGCGACTGGTTCAAATTTAGGGACTTGTTTTCACGTTTGGATACGATTCAAAGGACAAGCCGTGTAAGGATTAGGAAGCAAGGAATAATGTAATCCTAGACATTAGTCGTACTCACTTTGTACAAGAGATATCTCGTTTTGAATCACTGGTAATTTTATGTGGACTGATTGGTGAGTATTTGTGACGTTCCAACAGCTATTGTTTTTAGGCGCTTAAGCAAAATTGTGAATAGCGACTATTATTCTCGTCATGTCTGTCCGTCCGTCTGTCCGCATGGAACAACTTAGCTCCCACTGCACGGATTTTCATCAAATTTGATATTTGAGTATTTTTCGAAAATCTGTCTTAAAAATTTTACTTACAATAATATCTTACAAGAATAACGGCTACTTTACATGAAGACTTAAGTACATTTATGATATCTCGCTTCGTTCTTCTTAGAATGAGAAATATTTCAGACAAAACTTGTAGAGAAAATCAAAACACAATTTAGGTTCAATAACGGTTTTCAGAAAATCGCGGCGTTTGTGAGATAATGTGGAAAAATATTGTAGATCGAGACAGGCCACAGATAACATTATGATACGGCGCACGCGCTTTGCATGCTGTGTAACTGAGGCTACAGACACACACTTAGAATATGTAATATTTATTGTTTTTCCACGGCAACAATGGTTACGCGAACGCTTCTCAATGTTACCTTTATACGTACATTACCTGTCCTGTTGAGATCTTCCCAGTGGCACGGCTGAGGTATCTGTTTGTCTTGGATATAGAGCTTAACCTTTTAAAGCCTAGCGGTAACTTTACATACGACCAGGTTTAACATTAAAAAATTCTACGTGGTGCCCACATTGCGTTTATGTGTTTTGTACGGATCTCAGAACAAACAGCAACTTTTGCCTTATAAAACATTAAGAGACTGGTTTTTATAGCCGAAGTGGAGAGTGTTTACAGCGCGGTACGCACTGAGTCCTCATATAAAACAGATACGCTTCGTCTTTAAAGGGCTAATAAAGTGGGACCTATGAAGCCTTGCAGATGAAGAGAGTGGCTTCATTCGAAACGTCGGGAGCCGCTTATGCAGTGAGGCAGCGTCATATTCCAGACGGAAGGATTCCGTAGAAAAATTATTTTGCCATCAAAGGGTTCCAGACAAGAAATGTTCTTTAAATTCCTACCAGCAATTGCAAGGGTTGTTCTGAAAATACTATTCAATTTGATGAGGCTCAAAGAGAAAATATTAAACGCAAAGAACAAAGGTTTTAAATGAAGTATAAGCAATGAGGAAAATCAACAATTTGGCATAATGGAAGATATGAAAGCAACATTAAATGCGACGAGAGGCAATTAAATTGTCATGGGTAAAAGTAGCACAAAGAGAATAGATTCGAACTGAATTAACTCAAGCTTTTATAACAATCTTCAGTGCAACAGGGTGGTACAGTGTCGCTCGTAAAAAGGGGAAATGATGAGTTTTAACCTCAGGCGAGGCTATTTCCTGTTACGTATTTTATGGTCAAATAACGGACCTCCTAGCGTGCCTGCATATAGGTCACGCAAACTTTCTTTCAAAAATTAAGTAACAAAGTTGGTCCCGGTTTTAAAATTGTTCAAGGCACAATAAACCTGTCACAAACATTCAAAAATTCATGTTGTCCAAATCCCGAGGATTAATCGCTATCAGTGCAAATGTCCGCCAGTAGAATCTGTCCTAAGCTGGTTTAACGGTTTAAAGAGGAAGCGTATCTGTTTTATATAAGGACTCAGTGCGAACCGCGCTGTAAACACTCTCCACTTCGGTTATAAAACCAGTCTCTTAATGTTTTATAAGGCAAAAGTTGCTGTTTGTTCTGAGATCCGTACAAAACACATAAACGCAATGTGGGCACCACGTAGAATTTTTTAATGTTAAACCTGGTCGTATGTGAAGTTACCGCTAGGCTTTAAAAGGTTAATGTAGTTCATACGTATTTAACTGGTCATCCCAAGACATGTTTATTAGAATTCCTCCACGACCTCATAATCTGTAATCTTCACCAGATAGAGTTACTGTGACCAAATGGAGGACAGTCAGATGGAGGGTAAATACAGGGAGATGGCAATGCGAAAGGCATAAGAAGTTTTAACCTTTTAAAGCCTAGCGGTAACTTTACGTACAACCAGGTTTAACATTAAAAAATTCTACGTGGTGTCCACATTGCGTTTATGTGTTTTGTACGGATCTCAGAACAAACAGCAACTTTTGCCTTATAACACATTAAGAGACTGGTTTTTATAACCGAAGTGGAGAGTGTTTACAGCGCGGTACACACTGAGTCCTTATATAAACAGATACACTTCGTCTTTAAAGGGCTAAGGATGGGACCAATTGGGAGATACGTTCATAGGTGGGAGGATAATAGTGAATTCGGTCCTAAGGAAGAAGGGAGTGAGACTATGGAGTGGATTCATGTGGCTCGGGACAGGAACCAGTGGTGGATTCTTGCGGACATAGTAGGAAATCTATATGTTTTGTGCGGCTGACGCCCGGGGCGAATAATCACAATGACCACCCCTGAGAGAAATGGCGAACTTTAAAAAAATCACAATTATTTGTTGAATTTCCTTTTACTTCTCTCAAGAATTTAAAATATTTAGAGCAGAGAATATATTTTTTTAATTTAAACTATTTATTCTGCTGCCCATTTCCTCGCCCCTTGGACTCTGCTGCCCAGGGAGGCAGCACCACTCGCCCCATCCTAGCTACGGCGCTGCTACGCAGTCAAGTTGTCCCCTTTTACGCTGTTAATACGTAAGGTGAAGTGTAGGTATAGCTCCATTCACTCTCAACCTCTGCACCACATGAAGGTCACTTATCACTTGCACGCCCCGGTCGCTGTGCCCTCGGGGATAACGTTCCCGGTGCCCACACTAGGGGGCTGCATGTGCCCCCAGAGTCAGTGTGGAATTTAACAGAAGATATATGTCTCGTGGTCCCACCGGTATTCAAACCACGATTCCTCCATTGTCCAGCCCCGTAGCATAGTCACTACACTGGCTGAGCTATCCCTCCTCCGTGTGTTATGTAACATGTGAGAAGTTTAGTCGCCAGTTGAACGACTACCAGCTTGTAAAACGGATTGCGCTCCATGGAATTTGTGTACTTGTTCGACCGAACTCGGTTATCTCCCACGTGGTCTCGTTACTCAAGATTCTGGGCTAATTCCGTTTTGCTCTTCCCAGAGTTCTCCAAACTTTGTGTCCCTGGTACCCGCATCTCATTTGACGCTACATAACCCCAGCAAACTTTAATAGAACGATATACCCGTACGAAATTTCCGCATGTCCTTTAGCTCGTTGTTGCAGTGCTAGGTGGCGCAGGCACTCAAATATTGACTTGACTGTCGAAATGCTGCTTTCTCCAGACGTTTATGTTCTCCTTCTAGGACTTAGCCTGAACCATTTCACTAGCATCAACGGGCTTTTAATAAATGAAGGACAGAAAACGAAAGGTATAGGTGGGCGACCTTTGTTAATGCCTTCACTGAGGGCCAGTTGCCAGTAACAAGTGTTTTAATAAATCAAGAACCATTGTACTGCGACGTAGAAAAGAAAGGGACTTTCTTCCGTTAGGAAGATTTGATTCATTACAAGATTGTTTCGCTCTGGGGGGGGGGGGGGAAATAGGGCACATTGAAGACAAGGTGTGCAGTTGACAGCCTTGTATTGGGTGCGTATGCATAATTGCGAGAAGTGCCTATTAGATTCATTGTGTCTGTCTGTCCATATGTAACACCGCGGCTCCCACCGACGGATTTGCATGAAATTTGATATTGGGGAGTTTCATGAAAATCTGTAGAGAAACTCCAAATTTGGTTAAAATCGGACGAAAATATCGGGCATTTTAGATGTAGACTTTAGCACGTTGTATTGTTGCCGGTGACATTAACCTTTTAAAGCCTAGCGGTAACTTTACGTACCACCAGGTTTAACATTAAAAAATTCTACGTGGTGCCCACATTGCGTTTATGTGTTTTGTACGGATCTCAGAACAAACAGCAACTTTTGCCTTATAAAACATTAAGAGACTGGTTTTTATAACCGAAGTGGAGAGTGTTTACAGCGCGGTACGCACTGAGTCCTTATATAAAACAGATAAGCTTCGTCTTTAAAGGATTAATACGCCATAAGAGCATTTTGGTCAACACTCAGCGTTTTTATGTTATTAACAGTGACATGTGGCTCTGCAATACACACAAAACGGTTTGTTTCATTTCCATTGCAAGAGTGGTTACGCGAACGCGCCACAATATTACGTTGTACGTATATTGCGTGTCTTGTTTTACGCAGTACGCTGAGGGAGTTTGGTTTTATTTCCTCCACCGTACGTTTCTAACAGAACATTCTCAAAACCGCTCCTAGAACCTTAATCTGAGTCTCACGTGTGTTTGACGAACGCGTTAAGACTCTACAGTTGGATTATGTTTGAGAACGGAATGCTGTGGTGTGTAGTTTGCCTGACGAGGAACTAACACAGTGACGAAGAAAATTACATGATGTGAGAAGCTTCATCGTTCATACTATTCACTAAACATATTTTTAGACTGAAGATTGTGGAATATTTCAACTTTGGCTAGTATGATAACAGGTGATACAAGATGTACACGTGAAATTAATCCAAGCATTTGGCCGTGCCATGGTTCAGGCGGTTAGCCGCCGGCCTCCCACCGCGGAGGCCCGGGTTCGATCCCGGGTCAGTCCATGTGGGATTTGTGGTGGACAAAGTGGCACTGGGACAGGTTTTTCCCCGAGTTCTTCGGTTTTCCCCTGTCAGTTTCATTCCACCGGTGCTCCATTACTAGGAAAAGGACAAAAAATAATAATAATCATCATCGTTATCTCCATCACAGGGTTGCACAAGAAGCCTCAAGGCTGCGGTGTGTCCGTAGCGTCTGCTGCGGGACCCTTCACCACTAAAAAAAAAAATGCAAGCATTGCCACGTCAAAAGCTGCATTCAAGAAGGAGATTCTTTTCACCAGCAAATTGGACTTAAATTTAAGGAAGAAACTACTAAAGTGCTATATTTGTAGCATAGATTTTATGGCGCTGAAAGAATATCAGAAGTACACTGAAAGTTTTGAAATGCGGTGCTAGAAAAGAATGGAAAGATAGTGTGAGAAATGAAGTACTTCGTAGAGTCAAGGAGGAGAAAAATACCTTACATAAAATAAAACGAAGGAAGGCTGGCAGAATTTGTCACATCTTGCCTACGAACTGCATTCTAAAACACGTTACTGAAGGAAAGATAGAGAGTAGGATAGACTTGATGAGAAGACGAGGAAGAAGACGTAAGGAGCTACTGGATGACGTTAAGGAAAATAAAGGATACTGTAAATTAACCCTTTAAAGACGAAGCTTATCTGTTTTATATAAGGACTCAGTGCGTACCGCGCTGTAAACACTCTCCACTTCGGTTATAAAAACCAATCTCTTAACCCTTTAAAGACGAAGCGTATCTGTTTTATATAAGGACTCAGTGCGTACCGCGCCGTAAACACTCTCCACTTCGGTTATAAAAACCAATCTCTTAATGTTTTATAAGGCAAAAGTTGCTGTTTGTTCTGAGATCCGTACAAAACACATAAACGCAATGTGAGCACCACGTAGAATTTTTTAATATTAAACCTGGTGGTATGTAAAGTTACAGCTAGGTTTTAAAAGGTTAAAAGAGGAAGCACTAGATAGCCCCCTGTAAAGAACTCGCTTTGGAAGAGGCTATGGACCTGTCGTAAGGACTGCGGAATGAAATGCAGTTTTAGGGAGATCAGGTCTTGGAGGATGTGATGAACGAGACACATGTTACAGTGCATTGCTTGTGATCATCAGATGTTGGTGTTGTTATATCACAAGACAGGTTTCGAAGCTGTCATTGATAGGAAGTCACACAAATACAAACAAGCTTTTTGTGCCTTCATGGAATTCTAGATAGCAGTGAAAAGGGAAGTGGAATGAAAACGCTTATTTTTAGAAGATTTTGAAACATCGGTCTTTTTAGTATCTCGCACGTGGGCTGTCTGGCAGTGAGACTGTGACCAAGCGTTTATATTTTCTGCGCATTTTTAACTGCTCGCATACTCTGTTTGGAAACATCATACCCTTCTTTAGCAATGGCTATTCCTAGAATTCATTTCATTCTCATTTCTTTAAATACTACTAAACACGGGCAGGAAATGTGAATGACTGTCAACTCTAGGATGTAAACATTTGTGACAAGGCAAACTTTCATTTATCCATTTATAAACACGTATATAATTTACTGCCTATCAGCCCAGCGCTTTAATTTTGGCAGGTTAAATACAGCTTCGAGCGAAATTTTAAAGTCATTCAGAAGTAGGTTGTAATACGTAGGCGTATTAGCAGCAATAGGTTAGTCAGTATAAAGACTAGGCTATGGGATGCGCAACCCGGGAGCTGTGATTCGACTTCAGGCAGGGCCAAGACATTGCATTGCTTCCAAAGCGTCCAGACCGGTTGTGGGGTTACCCACCCTTCTATTCTATTGGTACTGTGGACTTTTCCGGGGAGTAAAGCCGTCGGGGCGTGAAGTTTACCATGAAGTGCACAGAGACAACTTTCAGATCTAAAAAATGAAGTAGCAGGTGGATGAAGAAATGAGATATAATGGCATTCATAGTTTGTATCCTTTATGAGTTGTTATTCGGGTAATCAAATCGAGAAGAATGAGATGGGCGGGGCATGTAGCACGTATGGGGCAAAACAGAGGCGTATACAGGATTTTGGTGGGGAAACCCGAGGGAAGGCGACCACTTGGGAGACCCAGGCATAGATGAGACGATAATATTAAAATTGTCTTCGAGAAGTGGGATGGGGTGTGGACTGGATTGAGATGGCTCAGGACAGGGACAGGTGGCGGGCTGTTGTGAATGCGGTAATGAACCTCCGCGTCCCATAAAATGCGGGGAATTTCTTAACTAGTTGAGAAACTGTTAGCTTCTTAAGAAGGCCTCTGCTCCACGGAGTTAGTTAGTTAGTTAGTTAGTTAGTTAGTTAGTTAGTTAGTTAGTTAGTTAATTAGTTATGAGTTATTTGTAAAGCGGCGACCGGAAGGAGGCTTAAATGGGCGTAGATTTAACAGGCGCGAGAATCATGAGGCCTGCATGTGAAATTTGGGGATGAAAGAGACCAATTTGAAGATCTGGGCATAAGTGAGAGCACAATTTAAATTTGGCCTAAAAGCAGTAGGATGTGAAATCACTATATTGGTACATCCGGCTTATAAAAGCGACCACTGTGGGATGTTTTGGAAAGGACGCACAAATCCCGGGCGCAATATTGTCCAAGAAGACTAAATTTCATACGGTGGTGCATAATATTTGTGAGTCCTGTGTAAGGTACTTCGTGTCGCTGCCGCTTTTGGCGCCTAGAATTTTCAAGTGGCTCCTAGATTTTGGTAAAACTTGCTCACCCTATTTGTGAACAAGGGAATGATCCTTTGAAGTCCATAAAAGCAGAGAATTTGTTGATGAAATTAACCCTTTAAAGACGAAGCGTAGCTGTTTTATATAAGGACTCAGTGCGTACCGCGCTGTAAACACTCTCCACTTCGGTTATAAAAACCAATCTCTTAATGTTTTATAAGGCAGAAGTTGCTGTTTGTTCTGAGATCCGTACCAAACACATAAACGCAATGTGGGCACCACGTAGAATTTTTTAATGTTAAAGCTGGTCTTACGTAAAGTTACCGCTAGGCTTCAAAAGATTAACACCAGTTAATCCTCAAAAAAGAGCTGCAATTCAGGTAGTTAGTTTGCCATTGGCATTGCAATATATATCGGAGTTGGAAGTCGGTAACAGTCTTGAAAAAGATGTCTTTGTTAGAAGAACATGTGACAGTAATAGTGGTGCTGGTGTGTGTACCATGTGGTTTTAAGACCTCTCATTCTGGTCTCCAGAAAAACCTCTTCTTTGACAGTTTACTGTGTAGTAAAGCCGTGCAATTACTGATTCTCAAAGTGGAATTCTCTGCTTCCAGCCATCAGGCTATAGAAGAAAGGGGGAACCTGGCAGCAGACGATCTCTTCTGGGGTCCCGCTCGCTGCTCGCGTTAATGTTAAGTTCATTTAGATTTATGGGCAAGGTCCGCAAACCAGTAAAAATTCAGAGCATGCTTCACAGTATTTTCCCCCCGACTTTGTCTGATGAACTTTTTTTTTCCCCCGAGGCGGCGGTTATTTAGGGGGGGGGGGAGACACTTGAGAGAAAGGGTTGAAATTCCTTATCGATTACCTCGCTGTGGTGGTCTCCGAATTTTAAGGAATTTTGTAATCGCCGTAATTTTCTGTCCATTTTTCGTTGCACAGATATTGGATCTTCTGTATCGCGTTCGCTTCTTGTGCCCTTTTTACCCTGTATGGACCATAAATCGTGGGCCGAGATAGCTCTCTGTTTGACGGTCTGAGATTCGAATCCCGGTGGAGGCGAAATTTTGCGCACCCGTCCAGACCTGCCCTTGGGCCCACCCAGCCTCCTGTCCAATGGGTACCGGGACATTCCCGGGCGTAAAGCGGCAGGATCGTGATGTTAACCGCCCACCCCATCTAGCGCCGAGGTTAAAGAAAGAGTAGAGCTATACTTCTACTCCCCCTCTATGCCTTGATGGCAGGTTATAGGATGAAATTTACCTTTAGTAACCAGAAGTCTGCTGTACTTGTATTTTACATTAACGTGTTTATGAGAATGTTAGTGCTATGTTGCAAGCTGTCTCCGAATTCCCCACACCGTATTTTTACATTTTTAAGGGCCAGTGGTGACATCAGTCGATGTTCAATGTAAGGATTACAGTCCCATCTTCTACTAAAGTTGTCAAAAAAACGTGGCTCCCTTATCGTATCATATAACCCTGCACCACTGCGATGCTCTGGCCATTTAAACCATGGTCCTTAAAAGGTTATGTGCTTCTTTTCTTAAGGAAAAATACTGGCTGGTTTATTAGATAACCGTGTCGTATATATGGATGTATTTTTCCAACTTGAACAAGTTGACCGCATTTTACAAAAGCTGAAGATTCTGTTCTTCCAAATTACTGCGCCGTATCGACTAGTGATTACCGACGTTTCGTAGGTTTGTAGTGTCTCATCATCATCGTCGTCGTCGTCGTCATCGTCGTCATCGTCACCACAGCCACCACCTTCATATCATCATCATCATCATCATCATCATCATCTCCTTTATGCAGGGTATTCACACTTATATACCTGAAACAAACCATGTTTCTAGGGTACACAGTGTCGCAGCTATTCTGCGCGTACTGTTAATGGTGCATATAGCGCTGTCTTCACTATTAAACTCTTTTGTGCTTCTACATTAGCACTTTCCGCAGTGTGTGTGCTGTGTCCAATATAGCTGTTTTCTGCAGTTCCTTGATATCGTGCTTTCCCGGTACGCTGCTCAAGTATTTTCTGAAGGATTTTGAAATGGTTCCAGTTGCTCCTATTCTTACTGATATCACTTTTATTATTATTATTATTATTATTATTATTATTCAGAGTATAGCAGTTCAGGACGAAACGTCTGTATTCATATAACGGTTGACGCTGCGCCTAACATCCCAGAAGATTGTAATCTTCAGTAACATCTCCGTGACAACTTCAAATATCGCATTTACGAAATTTTTTGTTGCCGTTATGGTGTGTATGCGACCCACCACAGTTAGTAAGAATGCATACCTCATATGCCACATACGACCATAACACGCCAGCCCATGATCTAAACTGCATTTCGCTCTTCGTACATCGGCGTTAAATACAGCATCAGGAGCAGAAAATATGTAAGGCTAGGAAACAGTAGAAAACTAGTCCTTACGAATTCCTGCGGAAGCCCTTGGTTGTCAAGATCTGAGGTTTCCACTGTGTTGACACTGAACATACTGGTCTTCTGGGATGTTACACTGTGTATCGGGGTTAACACATTCCGACGTTTCGAATTTTGTAAGACCTCTCAACTTTTTAAGATAAAGTAACGGCGTTTCTTCGAAACGTAGTGATCTGTTACCGCTGGCACAGGGCGTAACTTCCTAGAGGACGTAGTTCTTCCTTAACATTTGAGGGTATTATAAACCACTCAAAGAAATCGCATATAAGATGAAGCCTGTTGTCTGGTACGCCAAAAGTCAATTACGTATGCTTTATTAATTAACTCTATCCAAAAACACAAAGATTAGGGTATACAGAACTATAATTTTACCTGTTGTTTTGTATGGGTGTGAAACTTGGTCTTTCACACTGAGGGAGGAACCAAGACTGAGGGTGTTCGAGAATAGGGTGCTGAGGAGGATATTTGGGCCTAAGAGGGACGAGGCGACAGGGGATTGGAGAAGACTACATAACGAGGAACTTAATGACCTGTACTCATCACCAAATATTATTCGGGTAATCAAATCGAGAAGAATGAGATGGGCGGGGCATGTAGCACGTATGGGGGAAAAGAGAGGTGTATACAGGATTTTGGTGGGAAAACCTGAGGGAAGGCGACCACTTGGGAGACCCAGGCGTAGATGGGAGGATAATATTAAAATGGATCTTCAAGACGTGGGATGGGTGGGCATGGACTGGATTGAGCTGGCTCAGGATAGGGACAGGTGGAGGGCTCTTGTGAATGCGGTAATGAACCTCCGGGTTCAATAAAATGCGGGGAATTTCTTGACTAGCTGAGAAACTGTTAGCTTCTCAAGAAGGCCTCTGCTCCATGTACTTAGTTAGTTATTAGTTAACTAAACTGCGCAATGTGGAGGCTTACGGAGACGTGGACTTATATCTCCATGCACTCTTTAACCTCAACACTGCATGCATGTGAGTTGTTAGCTGTATATTCCGGCAACCTTATTGCCGATGGGAATCCCCGGCATCCATTGAGTAGGAGCCTGTGTGGAATCCAGATCCTATCTGGACGCTTTGGAAATGAAAATTATCTTGACACCTTTCCGAGAATAGAACACCCGATTCCTTGGTAGTAGAGTCGCATTAATCGAGTAAATATTACGAGTGTTGACTTCACTGTAACCTCTTAGATGTGTCAAAATTCCTTGCGCCCCTTCATTGCGTTAGATTATTGCGCTACAACTCCTTGTCGTAGTGTTGGATAATTTAGTGATTAATACAGGAATTATGACTGTAAAATTGCAAAAGAAATGTTTGTGATTTATGCCGATGCTTTCGCAGGCTTTGTATTGGTTGATAGATTTAGGACGTATGAAAACACTGTGCTGAAGGTAATATTTGGACATAAGGGAGAGGACTTAACCTTTTAAAGCCTAGCGGTAACTTTACGTACCACCAGGTTTAACATTAAAAAATTCTACGTGGTGCCCACATTGCGTTTATGTGTTTTGTACGGATCTCAGAACAAACAGCAACTTTTGCCTTATAAAACATTAAGAGATTGGTTTTTATAACCGAAGTGGAGAGTGTTTACAGCGCGGTACGCACTGAGTCCTTATATAAAACAGATACGCTTCGTCTCTAAAGGGTTAACAAGGATGGCGGAGGAAAATTCTGCACGGAACAGCTTCATAATTTGTACTCTTCGCCAGATATTTTTAGGAAGATTAAATGAACGATGCTGTGGTGGGAGGGACATAAATTACGCAGGAGGGATGAAGGAACAGGCCACGTGGAACAACTAGGCATAAATGGAAAGATTATATTAAAGTGGGTCGTAAAGATGTTGGGTGTAAATGTGTGGATTGCACTGGCTTAGGATGGGGTCAATTCGCGTAATGCTGTGAAAACGTTCCAGTTCGAGATTCCATAAAATGCTGGTAATTTGTAGAGGAGCTGAGCAGCTACTAGCTTCTCAAAAACGACTCTGCTCCACTTAGGGTGCGTACCCACCAACAGAGTCCAGGCGAGTCGAGTCGGGCCCAGTCAGACTCTAGAGTCAAGGGGGGTGCACACTGACCGAGTCAAGTCCAATCAAGTCTGCGCGAATCCAGTAGCTTTTTAGTATTATTTGAAGAGTGCAAAAGTAAAGATCTATTTTGTATCAGTTCTTGAAGATAAAGGGTTCCAGAAACATTATATATGTGGCCTTGGCCACTAGAATAGAAAACTTTTTCTACCCACTTCGCACTTATTTTAACCCTTTCTTTGAATGTAAAAAAAAAAAAAAACTTAAGATTTAGCTACGTATATAAGCTAAACGTAATTAACTTCCAGTAAACATACCTCAAGTAGCACATTCAATTACTTGTGTTACTTCCTTTTTTTAATGCCATCCCTTGATGATGATGATGATGATAATAATTACTCTATACACACATTACACTATCTTCAATTTGAAGCCAGCATGAAGTTTCTTTGTTAACATTATTTCATACGCCAAAAATAACGTATGGAAACTTTAACATAAGGCATAATAATAATAATACAGCGACACTGATAACAGTAATAAGGTTCCATTTACCCGCGCCCATCTCCTGTGCGATTTTTACCCAAACGCTGGCAATGTGGTCTCTGTTTCTATATTCAGAATGAGAGGGATCGTAGATGGCCTGTGGTCCTTAACTAAAAGAATCAACTTTTCTACATACATTTTCCAACGCAAAATAGCAGCCGTCACCCCTGATCACTAGAGTCTGATTGACGAAAATGGAACATGCGGCGTCAAGACTCTTGACTCGGAAAGACTCGCGGGGCTCGACTCGACTCGACTCGACTGTGCTGGTGGGTACACATTCCCGCGCGTAGCCGTTGTGAGTAAGCCAGATAGTCTGCCGCGTCTTTGTGAGTCTGATTGGACTCGACTCGACTCGACTCGCCTGGACTCTGTTGGTGGGTACGTACCCTTACTGAACTACCTAGGCGGGGTACTCACCAGTCCGCAACAAAATACTGTTCAGTGACGACAACGAAAATGCTAGTGTTAACCCCTTCTTGTCGCAAACATGACATCTTGAAACAGTGCCAACTTTGATAGTCTGGTCGAGCGATATTCGGGGGGGGGGGGGGGGG
>BLKM01007732.1:1500377-1591623 GCA_013340265.1 Coptotermes formosanus | reverse complement strand
GGGGGGGGGGACACACTCGCCATCCTAGTAAATCGATTGTTGGTTAGGAGTTTCTCTTTGTTCAGACCAGCACGGTGGCAGTGCGCACTATATTAAACTCGTCTTTAAATAGGAAAGCTTTATACTACACAGTTCCCAGATTTAACGCTCCTTCAGTCCTCCACGTAGCTGGCAGCATGTAACTGTAGGATTCGTGGAAAGTCACCACTGTGCCTTCTTTTACCAACAAAGACTGTAGATTAACCTTTTAAAGGCTAGCGGTAACTTTACATACGAACAGGTTTAACATTAAAAAATTCTACGTGGTGCCCACATTGCGTTTATATGTTTTGTACGGATCTCAGAACAAACAGCAACTTTTGCCTTATAAAACATTAAGAGACTGGTTTTTATAACCGAAGTGGAGAGTGTTTACAGCGCGGTACGCGCTGAGTCCTTATATAAAACAGATACGCTTCGCCTTTAAAGGGTTAAGGGACCACTGCATTTTCCTTCTTCTTGTTACTTTAGAATTTTAAGCTCTTGAAGAAATAACATTTAAAATCAGTCGAACTTGGCTATAGCGTTATCAAAGGAACTGTTTGCCATCTGCATTTGTTGGATATTTTTAAGATTATGAAAAGATGCACAGTCTATATAACATAAAATTTGGATTTTCTTAGTTTCTGAAGCGTATTTCGAGAGAGTATTTCAAATTACTTTACGTCACTTTCTTTCCACATACCGTCTCTCTTATTATTCGCTAATCATTCTGTCTTTCCACCTTGTATGTTGCGTGTGGGCTGCTGACATCATCACTGAATAAAGGATAAGCGAAAATAAGAAGGATTCAGTTGCATGCTGTCAGTTGTTGCTAGAATTTGCAGGAAGAACCACATGTTTTTATATAATTTCCCCATAGAGTTTGTGCAAATCCATATATTTTAATCGCCACCCCGATGTATGATACAGACCTGACACGTCAGTACAGTCTATTGATATTGTGTTTGGTTTACACTTTACTCTTGACTGGGAGAAAAATTGTATTTTATTTATTAGTTTTCGTTAGGACAGACTGTAGTAACCTTTTAAAGCCTAGCGGTAAATTTACATACGTCCAGGTTTAACATTAAAAAATTCTACGTGGTGTCCACATTGCGTTTATGTGTTTTGTACGTATCTCAGAACAAACAACAACTTTTGCCTTATAAAACATTAAGAGACTGGTTTTTATAACCGAAGTGGAGAGTGCTTACAGCGCGGTACGCACTGAGTCCTTATATAAAACAGATACGCTTCATCTTTAAAGGGTTAAACATCAGTTGCAGGCCATGAGAGGCCTTTTCGAATCTAGGAAAATGTTCCCTGATTCGGAACACTGGGACCGGATCTGCGTACGCCGTGTACTCTCTTTAGCAAGGGAGGAACAAATGAAAATTTTTATTTCACGTGACAATATCCTGGACGTTGGTGTGTCGTAAAAGGAGAGATGTCGAAGAACAAAATCACATTCGCGACACATACTTTGACAAATGATAGCGAGACGCGCCACGCGAGCCTGCCACATATTTGTACGTTACTGTATACGCGCCCGTTTCGTTTGATCAATTTATCACGTTTCATAGAGAATGACTAAAAATATTCTCAGTGGCCTTGGTTTTAAACAAACCGGATAGTCAGGCCATATACTACATGCTGCATTTCGCACGTAGTAATTTGTAATAGACGCAACGTCTGTCCTGCTAACCTTTGCATAACGGAAACAAGCCCGTGCAGTAACTAGCCCTTCTAGTCGGTGAGGTAGTATATAAATTCCTTACCTCATATATAACCCCAAGTTTCAATGGCATGTTGACACGATGCAGCCAGCGGTGACTGTTCTGAGCCGAAAAAATAAACCCTTTAAAGCCTAGCGGTAACTTTACATACGACCAGGTTTAACATTAAAAAATTCTACGTGGTGCCCACATTGCGTTTATGCGTTTTGTACGGATCTCAGAACAAACAGCAACTTTTGCCTTATAAAACATTAAGAGATTGGTTTTTATAACCGAAGTGGAGAGTGTTTACAGCGCGGTACGCGCTGAGTCTTTGTATAAAACAGATACTTTTCGTATTTAAAGGGTTAACTGTGAAAAGGGACTATCAGCTTCGCCACGCCTGTCCGTCCGTGTGTTGGTCTGGCCATCTGCATGGAACAAATGGACTCCCACTTCATGGATTTTTATGAAATCTGATATTTGAGGATTCTTAAAAAATCTGCCGAGAAAATTCAAGTTCCATTAAAGTCAAACAAAAATGGCGGGTACTTTACATGAAGACATATGTACATTTATGATCATACGAGTATTTCATTTGATTCGTGTTAGAATGAGAAACGTTTCAGACAAAAATTGTAGAGAAAATCACAACACGTTTTATAATTTATTTCTTTTTATTAAACCAACCAAATGCACACACGGTGTACATAGATGTATAATTTTATTAACAGTCAGACATGTTTCGGTGTATTTTAATTGTTACTGCTCCATATAAATCAAAGTAAGATTAAAACTTCTGAATTTAACTGGCCCTTTTTTTTGTAAATGTGGATTTGGCTTTGTATTGTGTCCCCAAATATATTTTAAATTTTGCAAATTTTGGAACGTTACATCAGGTATTTCCCCGCACCCTCACTGGACAGACTGTGTGGTCACCATCCCAAGAGGTCAAATGCGTCGTTCTCTTTTTGTTGGATTTCATCAGGCCTCCAATCTGTTGACCTTTCAGTGGCAGTAGCTCACCAGACCAGTAATTCCACAGTGAGATACGCGGCATTTTTTTTGGCTTCACGTGTGTGCGAAGCGCTGCGCCTTTACGACACACTCACCACTCGCGCTGGCCTTGATGTTAGCAACGCAGTCGCCCCTGCATCTCAGATGTTACAGAAAAGAAGTCTCTGTTACTGGCGTGTCTCAGTTGCATTCTTATTTTGATGTTTTCCCTTTTTTGTGTCGTTGTTCCCGTGTCTTCCATGGGTTCTGATGAATGGCTTTTGTCCTTTCCTTCAGTCTATGCTTTGTCAAGTCCGTTACGTTCGGCTGAGAGAGCACGCTGTGGGTCTTTGGGCACAGACCTTCTCCTTTATCCTCATTACGGGGCCAACTAAATAGAAAAGGTAAACTGCACTTTCTCGTTTCACAAATGAAAGCATGCATTTATTATGTATGTATGTGTGTGTGTGTGTATGTATGTATGTATGTATGTATGTGTGTGTGTATGTGTGTGTATGTATGTATGTATGTATGTATGTATGTATGTATGTATGCATGCATGCATGCATGCATGCATGTATGTATGTATGTATGTATGTATGCATGTATGTATGTATGTATGTATGCATGTATGTATGTATGTATGTATGTATGTATGTATGTATGTATGTATGCGTGTGTGTACGTATGTATGTGTGTGTGTATGTGTGTGTATGTATGTATGTATGTATGCATGTATGTATGTATGTATGTATGTATGTATGTATGTATGCATGCATGCATGTATGCATGTAAGTATGTATGTATGTATGTATGTATGTATGTATGTATGTATGTATGTATGCGTGTGTGTACGTATGTATGTGTGTGTGTATGTGTGTGTATGTATGTATGTATGTATGTATGTATGTATGTATATGTGTGTGTGTGTATGTATGTATGTATGTATGTATGTATGTATGTATGTATGTATGTATGTATGTATGTATGTATGTATGTGTGTGTGTATGTGTGTGTTTGTGTGTGTGCGTGCGTGCATGCGTGTACGAATCTGCAGAACCTGTTACTACGTGTTAGATTTTACTTTCTAAAGGCAGTGAATGTCAAGGCCCCGTCTAGGGTGATAGGTGGTTACCGTTTTGGAGGAAACTGCTGATTGGAGCTTCAGGTCTGCCATGAAGACTGAAGCAGCAGGTTCCTCTGAAACGTCGGTACCCATCTACCACAGTACAAGACATCACGTTTCAGAAGGCCGTAAATGTTAATAAGGTTCCTTCATTTCCTTTCACAAAGAAACGGATATAAGAGGGTTCAGGTTGTCTGGGCTGACGCTGTGTCATTTTCCTCGAAGCCCGGGAATTACCATTCCAGCGACAAAATGTCACATCTTAAAAGAGTTGACACTTCAACAACACTGCTGTGGAGACATACAATGTCGCAAATTTATGTACCTTAGATCAGGGGTACACAAATTTTCCCCAATAATATGTAGGAGCCGCATCAAAATTGTAGACGGCAGGAGGCTGACATGGAGGGGGTTCCATGTTGAGGGCCACAAATATTAAGAGCCGCCGTAAGTAATTTAGTCTCCCGGACGACCTGAACTCCGGGATTTGTAGCCGTGAGGTTAGGTGTGCACGTATATTGCTCACATATTAATGTTATCATATGAGTTGCTTCAAACACTGGCTTTTTTCAGCAGTCTTTAACTTGCGAGATTTTTCGCCGGTTAAACGGCATTTATTCTATTTTTGTTGGATAATCTTCAGCCAGATATAGTGGAGTGAAATGTTGTCTTTGAAGGAGAAATATCCAAGCTTTATCGTTATCTTGTATTTAGGACACCATTAACCTTTTAAAGCCTAGCGGTAACTTTACGTACCATCAGGAGTAACATTCAAAAATTCTAGGTAGTGCTCACGCTGCATTTATGTGTTTTGTACGGATCTCAGAACAAACAGCAACTTTTGCCTTATAAAACATTAAGAGACTGGTTTTTATAACCGAAGTGGAGAGTGTTTACAGCGCGGTACGCACTGACTCCGTATATAAAACGGATACGATTCGTCTTTAAAGCGTTAAACAATCATGGGGTACGTCAGTGGAATGGAGGAAACAATAAATAATTTTAGTTAAACATTTTTCTTATGCCACTTTGAAGTGTTACTTGAACGCCGTTCGGACAGTGAATGCGTAGTTGGAAGGACGTGTCTGTATGTATGTCTGAGATCCGATACTTTGCAACGGATTTCGTTATAATTCGGCACTGGGAGGTGCCCTGTACAGGACTGCAATTCTGCCTGTTGTTTCTTGTGGGTGTGAACCTTGGGACTCGCATATGGAGGGAGGAACCTCGGTTGAAGGTGTTCGAGAATAGGGTGCTGAGAAAGATATTTGGGCCTAAGAGGGACGACGTAACAGTGGAGTGGAGAAGACTACAGAGCGAGGAGCTTTATGATCTGTACTCATCACCAAATATTATTCGGGTGACGCAATCGATAAGAATGAGATGAGCGGTACATGTGGTGGGAGACAGGAGAGGTGCGTACAGAGTTTTGGTGGGGAGACCTGATGGAAAGAGATCCCTTTGGAGATCTAGGTATAGATGGGAGAATAATATTCAAGTAGGTTTTCAAGACGTTGGGTGGGGAGGCATGAATGGATTGATCTGGCTCAGGATAGGGACAGTTGGAGGGTGCTTGTGAATGCGGTAATCAGCATTCGGGTTGCATAAAATGCGGGGAGTTTCTTCACTAGCAGAGTAACTGTTAGCTTCTGAGGAAGGACTCTGTTCGATGGAGTTAGTTAGTTAGTTAGTTAGTTAGTTAGTTAGTTAGTTGGTTGGTTACTGGAAGGTACACGCCGAACGCTTTTAAATGGATTGATTTCTGGCTTATGTCTTCCCATTGGTAAATGCACTTCACATAATCACTTTATCCATGTTGTTGGAGGACGTTTATCGTACAAAACATTAGCTTTTGTCTTAAAATGTAGACAGGTCTGTTTTTTCAAATGTCGAAGCATCTCAGTTTGAATCTGCCTAAAAAGAGGAAAATATTTAAAATTAACCCGTGGATACTGTTTACTGTATACCAGCTTTAACAATAAAAATATCTACAGTCTTCCCATAGATTGTAATCATTTTTGCTTGGATTATACTCATAACAAAAGGCGACTGTGTGCCTGCATAGCGCTGTCTGGTTTTTACCACAGTCGGAGTGTGTTCACTGCGCGGTACGAAATGGATCTTTAAATGCAATCCAGATGAATTCCGGTCTTTAAATTGTTAATTAAAATTCTTTTTCTGTAACACTGAGGTAATGGTTTATGGCGCATTGTGAAATATTCGGCATGTCCTAGAATCCACTTTATATTACATCCTCAGTTGTATGTATTTTCTTATGTAGACGCATCTGCTACTATGTAAAGAACATACATATTCCTCGTCTTTGATGCTGAACGTACAAAACATACCTGTTCCTGTAAACTTTAGCATGGTAGCAGTTACTTGCTCCAGTACTCCCCCTGCAGATATAGCCTATTTGAATTGCATCGAGGATATGTGATACTCTACATTGTCCGGCTGAAATTAAAAAATCCTCTAGATATTAAAAATTGATTTTACGAGGGACGAGGGTGAGAGCGTAGTGTGGGAGAATTATTTCCTCTTCCCCTTTTTCACTTTGTCTCTTCCCACACCAGAAATTTATGTCTTGTACAGAGTATGTCTGAGCGAAACTCACAAAGCGATGCTTACAAAATATGTAGCCGAGATATTTTTAGTGTGAGGTAAAGTTATTCCTTTACAGGCCTGGGCAGACCCTTAGGGCTTCAGGAGTTTGAGGTTCTCAGAATTTCTAGACAACTGGGGCATGAAGAGAGAAATGTCAGCCTTACGTACCGGCCGCCATTACCCCCAAGAGACATTTCTGATACTGAGTTCTGTTAGAGGCTAAGTTGATCTCAGGGCCTTAGTGCGGCCGGAAGGCTGAAATTAGTGTTTAAAAAATCAACGATCCCTTCGGGAATCGAACCCGCGACCTTCCGGCTTGTAACGCAGGTTCTTAATGTTAAGAAACGCGTATTGTCCGCAAGAAATCTGTTTGAATGAACCACATTTTACTGACTTTGACACTCTATATTCGGTGTACGCCTTCGTGTGGGAAGTTCCTTTGAGTCTGCAAAGCGGGCGGCATTTTTCGTCGCTGTGGAGCGAAGATGTCGTCTGCTCTACAGCCAGCAGTCCGGGCTGTAAAAATACTCTGTTGTGAGTTAAAAGGAGGAAGGAGAAAATTACACAATGAAGATTTTTGTGATTTATAATTTTAATTGATAACACTGAGGGTGTCGCGGGGCGTCAGAGAAATGAGGAATTAATTCAAACATTTAGTCTGAATCTCTAACAGAAAGACCAGGTCAACGGGATAATGCGACTGAGATGGCTCTTGCTAGAGACATGGAATATGGAATTGTGGGCTGGATGCAACTGGCTCGGATTGAATTTGCTGCTGGGCTGTTGTGCACACAGTAATGTGGTGCTCAGTGCAGCCAGTTTAACCTTTTAAAGCCTAGCGGTAACTTTACATACGACCAGGTTTAACATTAAAAAAATTCTACGTGGTGCCCACATTACGTTTACGTGTTTTGTACGGATCTCAGAACAAACAGCAACTTTTGCCTTATAAAACATTAAGAGACTGGTTTTTATAACCGAAGTGGAGAGTGTTTACAGCGCGGTACGCACTGAGTCCTTATATAAAACAGATACGCTTCGTCTTTAAAGGGTTAAGCTGCTGAAGGCATTTTACATATAATGACTAGCAATGAGTGCGTGTAGTGCGAAATCAGCCGTGGCTTGCATTGTTGAAGTGATGGAAGTTCGTTTCTTTTCGCAGTCCTTCCCTCTTCTGCCTACTCACAGTAGGTGTCGAGGTTGTTTATTTTCACTTGATCACACTCAAACACACACCACAATCGGTAGGACTCCTCTAGACGAGGGATCGGCCCCACGCAGAGACCTCTACCTGACAACACAAACACTCACAAGAGACAAACATCCATGCCCCCGGTGGGATTCGAACCCACGATGCCAGCAAGCGCTCTGCCGCAGACTTACGCCTTAGACCGCGCGGCCACTGGAATCGGCAGGGATGGAAATTAAGAAAATTTAAAGAGGGGGGTAGTCGATGTTTGCACCGGGAATCGAATGCAAGATACAGCTTGAGAAACATTTCTTTACAACAGCTTTTGCGTTGTTTATTGCTATCGTAGTTAATAATTTCGGCAATTTTGAACCTCATATGTGTTCGTCTGAATGCTGCAGACCGGAGAACCGTCTTTGAACATGATGCGAGTATATCTCCCAGACTGGAACATAAATTTTAATTTAGAAAGAAGAAAATCATCTGGTTCCTTTTACATATTTTGTCTTTTCAGATCGATGGATATAATGAAAACATTTTTTGTAACTTCCGTATCTTTTAGCGACAAGCGAAGAATGTTATTCTAGTGAAACCAGGGGGCCTTGAAATATATATGTGTGTTTGGAACGGGGATAAGGGTGGATTTTTCAATATTATCCGAAATGTCACTTGGAAGAGCTCGCGGGATGGGTTCTTATTCTTGCGTTTTATATCTGTGCTGCAGTTGTATTTCTTTTTTGCATTATTTGTGTAGTTATTAAGGAGGGGAGGGTTGCAAATGATGGGGAATATATCTTTTCCCCTATTGATGCATGACAAAATGGGGCTGAGAGTAAGAAACAATGGAAATACTGACTGAAGTGCTGCCGCCTGGTGGGAAGAAAGTCACATCAGCCTGGCTTTATTATCCCTTTGTATCATTATTGTTTTCTTAGAGCAATTTTCTTTTGCACTTATTTACATTGACAGACTTAAATAGAGTTATGTAAAAATTTAAAATTTATAATTCCGTGTTGCCCGCAAGCTAGGGTTTGGCGGCCATGGTTTATGGTATGAAATGAAACGATAAAAGTATTCTCAACTGAACACTAGCACCCGCTTCCCGTACTTGATATGATTTTAGCTTCTTCGTGAACAAAATATTCTTGACGGGATTTAGTTCTGTTTTTCATCATGCAAAATCAGAAGACATTTTTCATTTCCAAGTCTATTAAACTTTTAAAGCCTAGCGGTAACTTTACATACCACCAGGTTTAACATTAAAAAATTCTACGTGGTGCCCACATTGCGTTTATATGTTTTGTACGGATCCCAGAACAAACAGCAATTTTTACCTTGTAAAACATTGTATAACCAAAGTGGAGAGTGTTTACAGCGCGGTACGCACTGAGTCTTTATATAAAACAGATACACTTCGTCTTTTAAATGTCAAACACGTGAGGCGCAGTAAGAAATCTACTTGACGTTTTACATACCGCATACAGTGCTCGTTGTTGTTTTGTAGCTGTCTGTTGCACGTCGTAAATATCTTATTTGAAACCTTTATAGTCTAAATCAGTCCTGGCATATAACTGTTATGAAGTTTAGAATGAAAACCCTCATGCTTCTGTGTGTGCCATGAAATGGCAGTGTGAGACACAATGCCTGATCTCGGATGTGAGCTGAAGTCCTTTTGATTATAAAGCAGACACGCCCGCTACGCAGTAGAGATGGTTGATAGGACGTATTGGCTATATTACTGGTCCGAGAGATTGCATGTGATAAAGAGAAATTATGAATCGCATGTGGGAGAGAACGTGCGATAAGAATCGACTGGGGAGAGCGACTGACAGGGCTGTACCCTCCCCCTTGTATGTCGACTCATCTTGAAGATTGGTGCCTATCCTTCGTTGCTTCCTTCTTAAGGGTAAGTTGAGGTTTGTTGTGAGGATGAGACGTGTCATTTACTGAGGTCTCTTTAATCTGTACTGACATGCCTATTGTTTATTTCCATTTTATAAGATACGGATAATAATAAACAAGTTAGGAAATGAAAAATTTAAAATTGTCCATACCGGGTACGTATTAATTTAATTTGTATTATTAGGACCAACTCGTACACTAAGAAAACACAATACGTCAGGTTTAACATAATTCACGACATGTTTGGGTGTGGATTTACACCATCCTCAGGGGAACTTATATAGAACACTGGAAACCACTGAAGAAAAACACAGATTAGAACTGTGTTTTTCTTGAGTAGTTTCAAACTGTTCTTAAGGTTCCTCTGATGGTGGTGTAGATCCACACCGAAACATGTCGGGAATTATGTAAAACCTGATGTATTGTGTTTTTTTAGTGTACGAGTTGATCCTAATTGTACGAATTAAAGTTAGGAAATGACTTCAGAGCGTAAAGCTTCTGGCGCGTCCACAGCGTTACCGTCCTCACGTTTTAAATGCTTTTGCCATTTAAAAAAAACCGCTAAGGTTGTGAATATTTGAACTGGGCTTTTCGATGCTTATACGACAGACTAAGAGTTCTTCGTACATTAACAACAGCTTTACATTCGATGACGGTTTGTTTCTCGTAAACGGCGAGATTTGCAGTCGATCATGCTCCACTGTCGCGTTTGGATCGTCATATAGCACCTCGCATAGAACACAGCCTTTCTATTATATAAAGGCCAATCAAGGCGAGATGTCGTAAACGTTGCCTACGTACGTTTTGTTCAACTTGATCTCATTTCTTCGCCTGTCGGTACATGTATTCTGACCGGCAGTGTCTTCTGATAGGTTCTCGCTATATAGGGTTTGTCTGATAAACAAGCAGCCAACATGTACTGTTGGGTTATGTGTAATGTAATGTTAATAAATTTGTGCCCTCCGACAGAGGTCACTACTGACCACGATAGGCAAGCGTCATAAGCTGGCTGCTGTGTGTGATCTCTGCACAAAAGCATGTTGCTCAGTGGACAGTCATGAATTCGTGCAGTCCGGTTATTTATCCAAGAAGCCTTATATATTTGTCTCTTGATATGAGAGGCCAAGTTTGACAACCATTCAAAATAAACAGGAAAACTGTGTTTTTATGTAGGCCTACTTAAATGTGTACGCTTTTAGATAGAAAGGAGAAAGAAGAGAATAAGTTTTAAATGTGCTAAAATTGTATTTACGTGGTTTAGTTATGGTAGTAATTATATGCGATGTCTACTTTGATTCTAAAAGTAAATGTATATACTGCCGATACGGTATGACCCATTCCCTTAACACTGGAGTAAATAGAGCCTGCATGCAACTTGTAGCTCCTGATCAAGCCTCGACAGCGCGGTAAAAAACCAACAATCCAGTATTCTATCTACCGGATCCCCTTTCATCGTGTCCATGAGCACGGCTGCTATAAAAAACTGGTATCCGCCAGGGCATCCCTTGACGGCTACCTGTGCTCAAAGGCACGATAAAATGCACAGCCTCTGTTTGTACACTAATAACTGCACATCTCATGGACACGATGAAATGGGCACTCTGTATTTGTACACTAATAACTGCACAGCACGTGGGCACGATAAAATGGGCACCTATATTTGTACACTAATAACTGCAGAGCACGTGGACACGATGAAATGGGCACTCTGTATTTGTACACTAATAACTGCAGAGCACGTGGACACGATAAAATGGACGTCCTATATTTGTACACTAATAACTGCACAGCACGTGGACACGATAAAATGGGCATCTATATTTGTACACTAATAACTGCTCAGCACGTGGACACGATAAAATGGGCACCTATATTTGTACACTAATAACTGCACAGCACGTGGGCACGATAAAATGGGCACCTATATTTGTACACTAATAACTGCACAGCACGTGGACACGATAAAATGGACGTCCTATATTTGTACACTAATAACTGCACAGCATGTGGGCACAATAAAATGGGCACCTATATTTGTACACTAATAACTGCTCAGCACGTGGACACGATAAAATGGGCACCTATATTTGTACACTAATAACTGCACAGCACGTGGACACGATAAAATGGGCACCTATATTTGTACACTAATAACTGCACAGCACGTGGACACGATAAAATGGGCACCTATATTTGTACACTAATAACTGCACAACACGTGGACACGATGAAATGGACGTCCTATATTTGTACACTAATAACTGCACGGAATCTAAAGTAGACCAGGCATCGTTAGTTTCTAATAATGTTCTCTGTACGGATTACGCTGGTACGTTACCCATGTCCTGCATCAGCTTGCAATCTCTGAGGCAGGAGCATTCTATTGAGTGCTTGCTTGGGGACGATATGGGCCTATCGAGCTATTATAATGCTGCATGGTTGCATGGTTGTCTGTCAGTGACAAAAGACAAGGCACTTTTTCCCCCCCTACCCATCCGAATTCTTTTCTGCCCTTGTAGTACGCCCCCACGAGCATTGTTCTGTCGCAGTGATTCCCCCTGGTAGCTGTGCACTGCCATGACAGCTGGACATTCGATAGGGACCTGCACCGACGTCGCATTCACTGTACGTGGGGCAAGTGTCTGGTGCAAATCCGATACTGCAGTCTTGTTTATTGCGTAATCAGAACGCTGATACCAAACGCTGCGGTCCAGTGTTTAAGCCTTTTATTTTGTTTTGTGAAGGTCTCGGGTTCATATCTCGTTGAAACTGAAGTTTTATATGGCTCTCATTCCCAAAAGACCTTGGTAAAAACTTAACCTTTTAAAGCCTAGCGGTAACTTTACATACGACCAGGTTTAACATTAAAAAATTCTACGTGGTGCCCACATTGCGTTTATGTGTTTTGTACGGATCTCAGAACAAACAGCGAATTTTGCCTTACAAAACATTAAGAGACTGGTTTCTATAACCGAAGTGGAGAGTGTTTACAGCGCGGTACGCACTGAGTCCTTATATAACACGGAGACGCTTCGTCTTTAAGGGGTTAATTCCTCGCTGTTAACCATAACGTTATAGTCTTCGGTTAAAAACAACTCTCGTTTATAACGACATAGATTATTCAGTCCCTTTCATGACGTTGTAACCGAGTTCCACGGTATATTACCAGCACAATAAAGTTCCTCAAATCCTACGTACCTCATAAAGTTCCTACGTACCTCAAATCAGAAATTTTATTTACGCTTAATTCTGTCAGTTCATTTATTTATTACAGTTGAATTTGTCAAGGGTTCAATCAAAATTCCCTAGCCTAATCCCAACGCATTATGGCTTTGATTTTATTACATGACGTGCCTGTACTTGTCTTCAGAGAGAGAAAACTCCTCTTTTGATAATTTTTTTTTATTTCTTCAATACGTTCTCTGTTCCAGCGAGGTAATTATGTCTGCACTTCCAGCATGGCTTCTAAGACAAGTGATACCAAATTCTTAAGGCCAAGCCTCAAATCCTAGTCTACGGTACACATTTCTCTTTTCTACCATCCCCTGAACATTTGTGGGGTCTTCTTAGCCGCCCATCCAATGGAAATCGAGGATGCTTCCCCCAGAAGTAAACACTGAGCATGAAGCTGTGTGTTTACTTCCTACCGAAGCCGAGCTAAAACACGTGGGATCATTCCGCCCGCATTATGAACGTTCGTGACATGGCGTGCCTTACTTTGTTCTTCTATTTGATTATCTTAAAAGTTATTAGAGTCGAAGAGTTTGTGGAGCAAATATAAATATGTTTAATTTATTTATGATTTTTAAGAAACTTTTCAGTGTTGTAAGTCATATGGCGCCGACTGATAGGACCATATTGAATAGCAAACTGGAAATGATTTGGAATGACGCGATCTTGGCCTAATTTGAAGTACGAACTTGGTGTTTCCTGCAGGGTAGGCAGTGTCTCGGCGGGAAATGAGACAGGGACTGCAGAATACGAGCGAGGAACATCACCGTAGGGCGGTATTGAAACCTGAGATTAACCTTTTAAAGCCTAGCGGTAAGTTTACGTACCACCAGGTTTAACATTAAAAAATTCTACGTGGTGCCCACATTGCGTTTATGTGTTTTGTACGGATCTCAGAACAAACAGCAACTTTTGCCTTATACAACATTAACAGATTGATTTTTATAGCCGAAGTGGAGAGTGTTTACAACGCGGTACGCACTGAGTCCTTATATGAAACAGATGCACTTCGTCTTTAAAGGGCTAATGATGGTCCCCCCAACCCCCCCCCCCCCGCGCAAGATATGGTTATGTCCACTTTTATTAGGAATCGGGCTCTTTGAATGCATATTAAATGAACATTTGAGTTGGTATTTTATAACTAAATTTATTTCCTATGCATATGAATAGGAAAATGAAAACCTAAATCACAAACCGGCCGCTGTGTTGCAGTACAAGACGAACTTAGGTTAGACGTCAGGCTAGTCTCTCTGTCATGCGTGTTTTCTGCCATCTTTACGAGAGAGCTTAACTTAGACGTCAGGCCCTTTGTAGCCAAAACAGGGGTTGTGGAATTATAAAAGTAAATATTTCGGAAAACTGTAGGTGTGCTATCTAAGGAAGGAAGATTCAGTTGAAATATCAAAGAACGCGAACCTGACAGCACCTATTTTGAATAAATATTGATTTTATTTTGAAGCCTTTCAGGCCGAAGAATTAACATTTTAAAGCCTGGCGGTAACTTTACGTACCAACAGGTTTAACATTAAAAAATTCTACGTGGTGCCCACATTGCGTTTATGTGTTTTGTACGGATCTCAGAACAAACAGCAACGTTTACCTTATGCGTATTAAGAGACTGGTTTTTATAACCGAAGTGGAGAGTGTTCACAGCGCGGTACGCACTGAGTCCTTATATAAAACAGATTACCACTCGTCTTTAAAGGGTTAATAGAGGCTCTGTCTTATTGCTTGAATCTGCGTATTTCGCGGCTTGTAGTGTCCCTACCGCTGCTTTGACGTGAAGGAACCTGAAACGGCTGGTGTGGCACATGGTTATTGAACTTCTGTCGCAGTTCTGTCGTCTCAACAAAATCTACGGTCTGGTTACCCCAATCATTTTGCGGCTTGGCTTGTGTAGTCCATTTCAAGGGGTTGTTTCCACACCAATTACTTGTCTGCTTCCTAGCCCACGATTATCTCTACACGATGTGTACATATATATATATATATATATCTCATGGACTGTCTGTTGGAATTGTTTTAATTAAAGCCAACAAACTCTAGGGCATCTGAATTAAACGTTTTCTGTATGGCTTAGAGGCATCAGAACTATATTGCAGGCGGCTGCAACACGTTCCACCCAGCGTTAAAGGAAGGTGATGTACTGTCCCGACAGCAAAAGCATAAAATAGACTCTAATGGCATCAGTAATTCTACGACGTTGTCCATTGCACGGCCTTGCTTTTCAAAGAACTGTGTAACTATACTTTGAATTTTGATGTCCTAATGTCGTTTATGAAGATTTAAGGCTTCGTGTGTAAGTGTTACCGTGTATGTGGAGTGATAAATAGTTACCGAAGTTTTGGAAGAGTTCGTTGCTGCAATGTTTAGTGCAGTCTTAGTGTCATATCCCAGAAAATTAATGTTTCGACAGTAAATGTTCTTTACGGGCTTGAAATTGTGCTGGAATGTGGAACAACTTCGTGGTTATATATATATATTTTTTTTTTCTGTGGCACAACAACCCCAATCGGGACAAGGACGCCTCTTTGTTGAGGTTTCTAGATCTCACACACACACACACACACACACACACACACACACATAGGGTGTAGGTCTCCTGTGAATGGGTGATTAGCTCGTCGCAGGAGCCGAGCCGCTACCTGCACAACACACAACAAACAAAAGAGACGAAAAACCACGCCCTGAGCGCGATTCGAACCCACGATCCCAGCAACAACGCGGCTGCAGATCTGCTCCTCAGACCGTACGGCAACCGGAATCAGCTGTGGTCCTATTTATAGTTTGTACGTTACCCGGACCTGCATTAGTTGATTTTATTGCATATACTTAAATTTTTGCAAGCGCTTTAGTACGTGCTATGCGTGACTCTGCAGAGTGAGGGAGTGTCTTAAGAAGGCGAATGCCAGTTATTTGTTTTTACACCGAAGTCGAAAAATCACCGGGCTAAAAAAACATTCGAGGTCAGACGTGAAATTAACTCTGTTAGAAGACCAATAAATTCGTTGAGAACTCTCAAATGTAAGTTTGTTTTATGAGTAGTGGTTTTTGTGGTAGCTGGGTGGTAGTGTAATTTTCCTAAACTCTGCATATAAACCTCCATTGCAGATGTAGACGAGAGTAGAATTTGTTAGTTTCGTTAAAGATTGTATGAAGTGGAAAAGATGTTGTAACTGATTTTGCATTATTTGTCATAACGTTAATTCGGAAACCACTTACAGAATTCTTATCATTGTCGTGTTAACTTCTCAAAGCCTAGCGGTTACTTGCGTACCACCAGTTTAATATTCAGTAATTTCACATGCTGCTTACACTGCGTTTATTTGTTTTGTACGGATCTCAGAACAAACAGTGATTATTTCATTACACAGCATTAACTGTTTCGTTTTTATAACCGAGACGGAGAGTGTTTACAGCGCGGTACGCACTGAGTCCTTATATAAAACAGATTACAACTCGTCTTTAAAGGGTTAATACTCTAACGGAACCTTACGGTCTTATGTCCTCCTACAGGCATGTGCTCTGCAGGTTCAGACGGTTTTCCAAGACATGAATCCTTCATTAACTTTCCTGAAATTCATCCAGCACATTAAAAGCATTGACTATTACATGCCCTGGCCAGAAAATAAATTGAAATTGAATATATTTTGGTTTTTTGTTCGGTAGTGAAGCATGAGTGCTGAAGAAACGAGATGAGCAAAGACTGGAAGCAGCACAAATGAAATTTTTATGACATTTGCTAGGAATTACTGAGTTAAACGGGCAAAGAAATCAATCCGCAAGGGAGAAACGTAGAGTGCAGAACATTGTTCTGGAAGTAAAACGGTACCAACGAGAGTGGCTACAGCATGTAGAGAGAATGGACGCAGACAGGATACCCATACAGGCACTGAAATATAGGCCAAAAGGGAAGAGAAGCATAGGACGCCCAAGAAAAAGATGGAAGGACCAGCTTCATCTCGAGGGATAAAGAACAGGCACTACGCCTGATACCTCACAGCTCATGATGATGATGATGATGATGATGATGATGATGATGATGATGATGATGATGATGATGATGATGATTGTTTTCTTCTGTAATAAGAACCTGTTGGGCATATTTATTCTGCTGTTCCGGTACATTTCCACGTAGTCCGTATAACAATTGAGGCATTTTTCGTACCGTGGGGAGAGCTTTTGTATTTGCTGTTTGCAGAAGTGCGTTTCCTGTGACGTCAGCCATCGTGTCACAACTGTTTCCACCTCGCAATCATCTTTAAATTTATGGCCACCAGTGTTGCTGGTTTATCGCTGGAAACAGGTGATGATAATTCGGTAACGAACTACCCGATACAATCGCAGCCAGCATAGGTTCTTTGTTTACGGAATTACACGCGGTATAACCTTATGTTCTGACAGATCGCCTTATATGGAACGACTGGAACACGCTGAAGGGAAGTAAGGCGTGTTCTTATGTGGGTCAGAAGTTTGTAACGTTTTGGCTCTTAACCTTTTAAAGCCTAGCGGTAACTTTACGTACCACCAGGTTTAACATTAAAAAATTCTACGTGGTGCCCACATTGCGTTTATGTGTTTTGTACGGATCTCAGAACAAACAGCAACTTTTGCCTTATAAAACATTAAGAGATTGGTTTTTATAACCGAAGTGGAGAGTGTTTACAGCGCGGTACGCACTGAGACCTTATATAAAACAGATATGCTTCGTCTTTAAAGGGTTAATAACCCCGAGCAAGGCGCCGCACGCTAATTAAAAATAAAATTTATTTCTTTCCTGTAGCGCAACAGCCCAAATCTGGCCTAGGCCTATTCGTTTTGGAGGCTTGTAGACCGCACTCAGTTAAAAACACCACACTCGGTAGGACTCCTCTGTACGAGTCATCAGTCCGTCGCAGATATCTCTTGACAACACACAAATAAACACAACAGACAAACATCCATGCCCCGAGCGGGATTCGAATCTACGATCCCAGCAAGCGCTGGGCCGAAGGCCCACGCGTTAGACCACACAGCCGCAGGGATCGACATTAAAAATAAAATACTCAAGAGAAATTGATAAAAGGGTGTGTTGCTCTGTCATTGTCGAACCTCGAAGGACAGAGGATGCCCTCACATCGTAAATAATTAATGTGGAGTCTCCAGCGCCATCACATTTTCCGCTTTTTAATATTATTACGTTCTGCACACCTTCACATCCCTTCCAGTACTGCATTGAATCATTTTTACACACACACACACACACACACACACACACACACACACACACACACACACAGACTTATGGACTGTGGTTTTAACCTTGAAAATATTTTAAAATTTTAGTACTGCGTTATGTAGTGTAACATTTTAAACCCCAGAGATAATTTACGCATGTTCTATACGAAAGATTGAAATCTCGATATAAATGTAAAATGAAATTGCATTTGTAATTTTTATTTTTTGGTGCAATATACTGGCCTGAAGATGACCAATATCCTTGTCGAAATATGTAGCCATATAATTTGAATTAATAGAAACTCGTAAATACTTTTTTAAGGCTGCATATTGCGTGCATTGTTACGAATGTAATAATGACTTCAGTTCTCCGTAAGTAGTTGTTTGTATGTTCGTTTATTGAAGTGAGTGGTTAGTTTCACGCTTCTGCCACTTTACCCATGGGATAGAATATTCTCTTTTACACATTCTGTAGGAGCCTGGCTGAATGATATGTTGAAAACAAACGTGAATAACAGAGTTGGCGGTGCATAGACGAGGTCCGAACTCCGGGGTGACTTCTCGGCTTTGCCTAGACTTGGGCGATGTTGCAAAAGAGAGAGAGTGAGAGAGAAGCGTGTGAGAGAACTTTGTTCTAAATGCAATATCCGGGCCATAAACTCCAGTTGAATGTTGCAGCACTAAAAGAGCTTTATATGTGAACATATAAAGTTTAATTAACCCTTTGAAGGCTAAAATAAATCTGCCTCACAGAAAACACATTTTTCGTTCATTATAAAGAACACTTGGTTAATTCTGCTTAGGGAAATTGTCTTTATTTATTGTAAGAATTATAGTCAAGACGTATAAGCATACTACGTACAGGAACTGCAGAGGTTTTAAATATTACAACAGGTGGGTACCTCTTGTCTTTAAATTGTCAGTATCCAAAAATATTAGATGTTTCAAATAAAATAACGTAAAAGGAACGCGTACTAATTTCTGAAATTTGACAGCGTTAGGGTGACCTAATAGCAATTAGTGTTATCTCTCGGAGAACACAAACTGTAGGGCCAAAAGACAGACGGAGTTTAGGTTATACTTTATATAAGACAACAGAGGCGTAATCCTTTATTGGGAACCCCCTGCAGCGATCCATATAGATGCCAGCCCAATAAGATATATTTCCTTTTTTAATAGATATATCGTCTTGCCAGGTCAAGCAGTACGCTAGCCATATATTCTCAGTAAGGGGTGTGGGCCCGCTATAGAAAACAGTTGCCATATATTTTGATAAAAAGAGGGTTGAATAAATGAAGGTTGTTTGTTTATCTTTCTCTTCTCTTTTTTAAGGGTTAGAAAGCTTCTATACGCCTCTGTTAAATTAGGGGACGTGAGATTGAAGGATTTCTAGGCGTAAAAACATACTTTCCCAGTTTTTAGTTGAAGGGTAATAAAGTATAAATGTAAATAAATACAAGTAATAAATAAAAGAATAAAAGCAAAAGTCCAGTGATGGAGGCTAGCTCAGTCTAACGGGCCCAACAGAGTAGGTGTTCTTCTCTTCTCCCCCACCATTCACCTGAGGACGGAAGCATAGACAGCTTCCGAAACGTTGTGATTTGAATTTTTTAATGTTTTTAATATTTTACTCTTCGGACGATGGATAAAGTCCATAAACCCGTCACCACACAAGTGTAATATTGTCGGTTCCATATTTACAGTTCTTGGTGCGACACATACACACATTTTAATTCCATATTAACTCCGGAAAGAAAGTAGAGATGTCTGGGTGCTTCAAATTTTGCAACAGATAACGCGAAAAGTAATACTGACAAATTCCAGACACCTTTACTAATTTTACAAAAATGGAGTTGAAAGGGATTTTAACCCCCACATCGTAGCAAAAATAATTTCACCTTTAAGTGATAAAGCTAGAGAAATGGAAACATCAATGCTTGTCAGTAAACATTGCATTCCTGTAACTTGGTTTCGGTAATGTTTTTAAAATAGTCTTACGTTCAGGCTACAAGAGATTTGACTCACATTAAAATGGATTCAGCAGGTTCAAAGAATGTTAGTAAATTCATGTTTTCCCTTCATAAAAAATCGTCTTTGTCTCCACATTAACCCTTTGAAGACGAAGCGTGTCTGCGTCATATAAGGACTCAGTGCGTACCGCGCTGTAAACACTCTCCACTTCGGTTATAAAAACCAGTCTCTTAATGTTTTATAAGGCAAAAGTTGCTGTTTGTTCTGAGATCCGTACAAAACACATAAACGCAATGTGGGCACCACGTAGAATTTTTTAATGTTAAACCTGGATGTATGTAAAGTTATCGCTAGGCTTTAAAACGTTAAATTACATATTTATTTTTGTGAGCGTACTTTAGTGTTTTGAAGTTTCCTGGTCCGTTTTGACGCTTTCTGAATGATTTTGGCTAAAACCGTCATATAAAGCCTGATTTTGATAAACCAAATCTGTAAAAAAGGCGACCATTGAATCATTCAGTTTAAGATGTTGTTATCCCTGTATAAGCGTGCAACGAGACATATAATTTCCCTGTAAATCCTCGAAACGCGGTAATGAAACTAAACACAAGGCACAGTTTACATCTGCACTGCCCCAAAGTTTGTTTACAGTAGGACTGTCCATCTCGCGGCCCGCCAATTTGCGCTTTCCGGCTTGAGCTACAGAATTACACAATATTTTAGACGGTTAGGTATACCACGTATTGTAATTTTTGCACGTGCATTTCTCGAAGCAGCCCTTAAAGAAGGTTGTGGCTCTTTGCTAAATTTTTTTGGACGCCCGTGCTTTACAGAGCCTGAAGGCAACTAGACGCGACATTAGACCGATAACAGAACATGGAATCTGCGGGTTGCGGTGTCGAAGTGTCGACAGTCGGCCACAATATTTGATTGTTGTACACGGAGACAAAACATGGCCGTGTACTGCTTTAATATGTTAGGTTTGTTCATACAGTTCTACTTCCCACGTTATTGCTGATGGTCTTTTGCAGCTGGCGGCGGACATTAAACAGAAATTAAGATGTAAATGAATGAACAGTGAGAAACTGATGTGGAGAGGGACGGCTGTTAGCCTGTGATGCGGGCGGTGGGTTTGGGTGGCCTTACAAATACTCACAAAGTACACGCACTTCTAAGCTTACACACACAGACACATACATACACATACACACACACACACACACCTCTACGACTTCTTATGTACACCATTCCTTTGCAACCGGAGTTCTGTGTAATTTAAGAGACTATGTAAGCATAAACTTATACCGGTTTCGAAGCCCTGGTGGCGTGTGGGGTAGCTTTACAGCTTTTCCATTCTCCCTTATGTACTGCTGAGGTTAAGAATGAGTGGAGCCATATCTCATATCCCCAATATGCGTTCATGGCGCGTTCAGAAGGGAACTACCGTTACCACAGCTGTTCAGTCGCCCTTCTCTAAAGAAAGTAAGTGCCCGGGATGTTGTAGTAGGGGGGGCGGGGGTGTTGAGGACTGATCTGCAGTCGGCGGCCTAGAAAATGCCAGCCCGTGCTGGTGGTTGAACTCCTGTTATTCACGGCTGTAATAAGTAAAAACGAAAGCAATCCCATTACAGGCCTGCAGAGGCCCTTAGGCTTCCAGGAGGTTTAGGCTCTCAGATTTCGAGACAATCGGCACATGAAAGTGGTAAAGTTTTCAGCCCTACGCACTGGCCGCGTTTATCCCCCAGGCAGTATTCCGGGTACACATTTCTGTTAGAGGCTGAGTCAACCCCAGGGCAATAGTGCGACGGGAAGGGATTATGTCAATGAAAAATGACAATGGTCAATGACACCATCGGGAATCGAACCCGCGACCTTCTCGGTTGGTAGCATAGTGCCTCGAACCAACTGCGCCACCGCGTGTCCCGTGAAATATGTAAAGGTAAAGGTAAAGCAGTCCCATTACAGACGTGGACAGGCCCTTAGGGTTCCAGGAGGTCGAGGCTCCCAGATTTCTAGACCATCGACACATGAAAATGGTAGGTTGTCAGCCATACGCACCGGCCACCTTTACCCCCCAGGAAATATTCCTGGTACTCATTTCTGTTAGGGGCTGAGTCGACCCCAGGGCCATAGTGCGACCGGAAGGATTAAGTCAATGAAAAATCCACTGACACCATCGGGAATCGAACCCGCGACCTGCCTGTTTGTAGCGCGGTGCCTCAACCAACTGCGCCACCGCGGCGCCCCCCCCTACCCCCCCCCCCCCCCCCCGTGAAATATGTAGCCTTGCCTTACGAGGAACGATTGTCTATATTTTTCACTCAGTTTCTGACTAATCTGCTACTGTTTTTTTTGTTTGTTTGGAAATTTGTATGCAGTCATGCAGTGTAATTGGATTCTGGAACACAGCGTCAGACCTTGATCCGAGTGTGTTGATACGAGCTGTAGCTCGTTTACTCTGTGGTTTCTCCTCCCTCCTGCTAATGATACTAATTGAGAACTTTCTTTTCAAGGGCAGCGTTTTCGGCCACCTTTGTTCACGATCGAAATCGTATAAGGCGCCATTATGGGTGCTCAGACTGTCGACAAAAGCCGTAATGATAAACGGGCCGTTCCCATTACATTATTTACAACGCCCACGGGATCACAACAGAACACATTACTCCTGCAACATTGTTAATAAACAAAGATAACCTCTACCATCCGGACACCAGCACCTGTCTTCAGACTGGTAGTTCTCCAAAGGAAAGGGCTCACAAAACGTGGACTCTGTATTAAACTCGAACACGGCCGTGCCATGGCTCAGGCGGTTCCGGGTTCGATCCCGGTTCAGTCCATGTGGGATTTGTGGTGGACAAAGTGGCACTGGGACAGGTTTTTCCCCGAGTACTTCGGTATTCCCCTGTCAATTTCATTCCACCGGTGCTCCATTACTAGGAAAAGGATAAAAAATAATAGTAATCATCATCGTCATCTTCATCACAGGGTTGCACAAGAAACCTCAAGGCTGCGATGCGCCTGTAGCGTCTGCTGCGGGGCCCTTCACCACTAAAAAAAAACACCCGAACACTGATTACATATATACAAATATCCAAAGTGGAAAATGGGCATGATGAATGTTGTAGAATCCCTCGGAACGCATGGGGATAAGAAATCTCTTGACTAGTTGAGACACTGTTGGCGTGAATTGTAACTTTTTGGATCATGACGTCGTGTAATTTAGTAGACGGTTATGCAATTTTCCAAGTAACCACCTACTCGCTACGCTGAAGCAGCGAGCACAAAATTCGTTCGAAGTTTTGATAAGCACCTGGCAGATCACACAGGGTCATAACCCGTCAAGCCATAGTGTAAATTTTTAACTGCCTTGTAGCCTGCGAGTCCCAAATATCAATTATAATTAGTCACAACGTTTCTGATGGGCAACTGAGGAAACGTGTGATGTTGAATTTTTTTGCGGTTTATGTAGGGTTGGCTTACGGGCTAACGCAAGTCACGCAGCTGCCTGGGTCCCTGTCGTTTGTGACCCTTCCATAGGGGAATTTTTTTTTTCAACCGTATCTGTAAACTATTACATTTTGTAGCTGCTTTGTCAGTTCACGACTGCGCGTATATGTGACCTATACATTTCTTTCTGTATTGGCCCCAGAAATATCTTCAACCGAGGCTAAGCTCTGGTAAATTAATCTTAATTTGATATATACTCTTGCAATTTACGTTTGTCACATTGAGAAATTCGGTCGCGAGATTTCTTTCTGAAATCTCATGCGATACTGAAGACGCCATTCTTGTTGCTTACAAACCCCTCGCCAGGCCTTTATAATCATAGTATCATAGTGATTATAATGCAGGAGCGCCCAAATAGCTCGAAATAAAATTTTGCCCCCATACAAGGGGATTTAAGTTGTAACATCCTCCTTACCCTCCTATAAAGGAAGCCCGACGATTCTGCTTTGTTGGTGTGTTAGTTTAAAATTTAAACATTTCTAGCTACTTCCGCTCGGCATTTATATACAATACAAAACAGACTTTTACCGACAGTGAATAAAACAATGCCCTTTCTGTTTATAAGGAAATGTAGAAGCTTTAGACGTTTGCTAGTCTACGGAGAGGACTAACCTGCACTAAGACGGCTGACACATGCTGCCAGTCATAAATTCCGCGCGTGAGAAATCATGCTCGGAATTCTGCTGGATGAACGGGTTCTCTGCACCGCCGGAAGGACGGTCGTAGTAGAGGAGACATGAGCGTCAGTAATTCTCGTTGTTTCGCAGTGCGTGTTTGGATGTACTGTGTCGTTACGTAATGTTGCACGTACAGGTAGGCCATCTAAACACTGTTGATCCACCACGTGATGTTGCACGTACAGGTAGGCCATCTAAACAATGTCGATCCACGTGATGTTGCACGTACAGGTAGGCCATCTAAACAATGTCGATCCACCACGTGATGTTGCACGTACAGGTAGGCCATCTAAACACTGTTGATCGACCACGTGATGTTGCACGTACAGGTAGGCCATCTAAACACTGTTGATCGACCACGTGATGTTGCACGTACAGGTAGGCCATCTAAACACTCTTGATCGACCACGTGATGTTGCACGTACAGGTAGGCCATCTAAACAATGTTGATCGACAGGCATATCTGCGTCACTTAAAGTTTAGAAAATGTAACGTTTAGTTTAATGCTGTGTTGCGAATCATACGAGGGACATTTCATAAATAATGCCCACTATTTTTTTACCGACATCTACATTTTATTTTAGGCAGTATCTCTTTACAATCCTTCTGTGTAGTCCCCCTGTTTCGCAATGACCGCATCCCAACGTTTCGGAAGATTTGCTGTTCCATTGAGGGTACCACTTTTGTTCAGGGTTCGGGTAGCTCGGGTAACCGCCGCAGAAAGCTCCTCCAGGGAGGAAAAACGCTGTCCACGCATGGGCTGTTTCAACGTGGAGAATAAGTCGAAGTCTGGTGGACTCATGTCTGGACTGTACGGCGCGTGAGGTAACACTTCCCACTCGTATTTACTCAGCAAATCGGTCACAACCTTCCCCAGGCGCTGGCGTGCATTGTCTTGCAAAATGAGTGGCCCATCCCCGAGCAAGTCAGGTCGGTTTTTGTGCATTTTTCTTCAACTGCAACTAGCGTCGCTTTCACTGGGATTGCATCATCCACCTCGCAGTGCTGCCACCACCTTGTGCATTATTCATGAAATGACCGTCGTATCTTGGATTACACAAAAGGCTTGAGAAATATACCTTCATTGCAGCGTAGGTTCCATGCTTGCCTTTTGGATTGCACAGTAGGCCCCGAATTATAGCATTTATTACCACGGCAATGCCTCCGTCTTTATAGCGTGGTTCCGAAACCTGCCTGTCGCTGTAGGGGAAGATTCCGAAAATGTCCTCGATTACAAAAAATATCCAGTAAAGTATGTCCTTTATTTTAAGCAAGGTCCTGAATGTACGCTGTCTGTTCGTTACTCAGTGAGGATGCTTCATTACACTGCAAACTCACAAAGACGTGTTGTTAATTCCGAATTATGTTCCGAAGTAAACATTTTTTATACAGGAAGGGCACGTCGTTATTGAACATTTGTGAATGTGAATTACATTACGTCAGGATTAACTGAAATTTAACCTTTTGGGACATTTTTTGTTGCCAGTTCTCTTTCCTAGTCAGATTAATCTGCTTTGAAATGGTGCTAACTTTGTCGCTAATGTTCACGTGGTTTATGATCGGTGTTTAAGTCGACACTCGAGTCTTGTCACAGAAAAAGGTCTAGCTAGTAAAGGATCTCGCTGCTAGTTCGACAGTATTTTATCAATCATGAAAAGTTAAAAGTTGTACGACCCAGTGGTGGATGAGAGATTTCATGATAGAAGTTGATACGCTGTAACATCTCTTTAACCACCAAATCCCTACAGGGTAATTCACTTGTAAAGAAATTCGCCAAAAAGAACTTAGGGCTGTGTATACTGTATGTCATATTATATGTTACCCAAATATTATTCGGGTAATCAAATCGAGAAGAATGAGACGGGCAGGGCATGTAGCACGTGGGGGGAAAAGAGGTGCATATAGGATTTTGATGGGGAGACCTGAGGGAAGGCGACCACTTGGGAGATCCAGGCATAGATGGAAGGATAATATTAAAATGGATCTTCAATACGCGGGATAAGGGCATGGACTGGATTGAGCTGGCTCAGAATAGGGACAGGTAGCGGGGTCTTGTAAATGCGGTAACGAACTTCCGGGTTCCATAAAATGTGGGGAATTTCTTGACTAGCTGAGAAACTGTTAGCTTCTGAAGAAGGTCTCTGCTCCATGGAGTTAGTTAGTTATTATGTGTTACATGACTTACTCCATCAGATAAATATTTTAGCCGAAATATTATGTGAAAATACTCAAATGACAGTACACGTACCATCAAATTGACGAGTTAATGTTTTATTGACCCCTGTTAGGAAGACCAAGTTCTTATGCCCGCAAACGGCAATGTTTCGGTGTTTGAAATATGTTTCCTAAATAACGAATAAAGGGCCTTTCAAAGAGTCCAGTCCCAGTGTGTGTACATGCTGAAGAACTGGAGGGTCGTTTTAAGCTAAGCAGGCATAAACCCCTTCACATTGTTATTTTCTGCTTACGCTCCCCGGTGTTCATATCGGATTGTAGGAAAAATGTGTTGCGGAACCGTTACATTACAATCCACGTGTTTGTGCAAATTAATTCTGGAAGTTAAAATCGCATTCACCTTGAATTAAAAACGGTATACATGCTTATAAATGACTATACTTCATATGCGTAGGGAAAAGATTTGCAATTTAAATTACAAACGCATGCAGCAGATGGCTTACCATTTGCGCACACTCTGTGTATGGGCCAGTGATTCATTAAGGCTGTGTGTTACAATGGCTGATTAGGAATTATTAGTGCATAAGGAAATACACGACGTTTCGGGATTTGCTTTTCTCGCCTTCAGTTGATTAGCAGTTATTACACCGATATGTTTCTGTGTTTTGTACGGATCACAGAACAAACAGCAACTTTTGCCTTATAAAACATTAAGAGATTGGTTTTAATAACCGAAGTGGAGAGTGTTTACAGCGCGGTACGCACTGAGTCCTTATATAAAACAGATACGCTTCGTCTTTAACCTTTTAAAGCCTAGCGGTAACTTTACGTACCACCAGGTTTAACATTAGAAAATTCTACGTGGTGCCCACATTGCGTTTATGTGTTTTGTACGGATCTCAGAACAAACAGCAACTTTTGCCTTATAAAACGTTAAGAGATTGGTTTTTATAACCGAAGTGGAGAGTGTTTACAGCGCGGTACGCACTAAGTCCTTATATAAAACAGATACGCTTCGTCTTTAAAGGGTTAATTATAAAAACCTTATTTTTACTGAATAGGTAACAAGAGACATACGGCTGAAGAAAATTGAACAACAAGGGGCCTTATAATTATAGAATATTCTTTTGCAGATATTTAGGATGACCAAATAAGGAGAGTGAGAGGAATCGGTCATTTGGGACACACAGAAAAGAGAAAATTTAAAGTTTAGTAATAGAACTTGGAAGTGAGCAGTATAAGACGTTGTTTTGGCATTATTGGCATCGAATAATAAGAAATAGCTTGAGGAAGTTGAGGCTGGATTCATGTCGTCGTACGTACAGCCACCATTTCATCACGTGCAGCCACCATTTCATCACGTGCAGCCACCACTGTATTACATACACCCACCATTTTGTCGTATTCAGCCACAAATTTATGAGATGTAGCCAACATGTCGTTATATCCGCCATTTCATCACACAGAGACGCCATTTCAACACACACAGCGACAATTTTATCACGTATAGCCCTCACTGCTTACAGCCAACATGTATTTACGTACAACCGCAATCTCACCGTATATAGCCACCATTTTATCATGTGCATCCACAATTTCATCACGTAAAATAATCGCTTTATCACTCACATAACCATTTAGTCTGATACAAGCGCCATTTTATCACATACATCCGTCATTTCATCACATACCGTCGAAATTTTGTCTCATACAGCCTGAGTTCAATCATGTACAGTTGCCCTTTGATCACATACTGCTGCCATTTTATTACATAAAGCTGCCATGTCATCACACAAAGCCGCCATTTCATCACACAAAGCCGCCATTTCATCACATACAGCCGCCATTTCATCACATACAGCTGCAACTTCGTCACATACAACCGCCGTATTATCACACACAACCGCAGTTTTATCGCACAAAACCGCCACGTTTGATCACATACAGTCGTCTGTTCATGACCTTGAGAACCCTGCCAACGGCCTGCCACCAAGAGAGGAGCGTAAAATCTCTCGTACTCTTGACAGTACACGAAAACTCACTATATCTGACACTGTGCATTCTATCCTCAGTGGACTTTAGCTAATTGGTGGCTGGCGATAGTACAGCCCCATACCGTCTTGATCCCGCCTAGAAAACTCGGGTTCTCTGTGGGGGTGTCATTAACCCCCCCTGTGCTTCTCCCCTACACCCGTCTTCACCATATATAAACCAACATCCTGCTGGAGATGTCTCTTTTATTCCCTCTGGCCTATGGACGTTGCTGCTGTTAAAATGCTTCCCTCCACGTTTCACAGTTTGACAGCTGCGAAACATCAGCTAAACACTCCATCTTCATCACGGTGTGGATGCACTGATCATAAATTAATGCAGCAGCTTCTTTTGTGTCACTAAGCAGGTAATAAAAGGACATGTTTGTTGAAACCTACTATGAAGTTATGGAGAAAGGTTGGTGGTAGAGGGGAGGAAAAGGAAGAGCAAGAGGAAAAGAAAGAGCAAGAGGAAGAAAAGGACGCTAGTTATGCGAACGGCTAGGATATGGAAGGTAATGAGCATTTACATGGATGTTGGTAATCAACGGCGGTGACCGAGCAAACTGGCAGAAACACCACCGCTTGTCACTAGTTTTCTTGGGGAATCCATTTCAAATCTCTGAGGGGATACTGGCTGTCTTGACTGAAGTTTCTCTTGCTCTTTCTCAGTCGTTCCAAATTCCGGAATATGCAACAACTTAGAGCACGCCTGTCTCTTTGCAAAACCTTTCAGAGTCATCATTAAATAAACGTGGTACGTGAAATGAATGTAGAAGGTAGGCTAAGGTGGCCACTCGTCCCGGATTAATTTTATCCCCGCTTTTTATTTTTCCGATTTTATTCTGTCTTTATGATGATCATCTTCTTAGAATGGAAACTTTATTTGACCTTGTTGGCGAATTTCCCAACGAGGAGATGACAACAGTGCTGCGCATGGTACAGTAAACAGTAAATATGTATGTAAGATATAAAAATCATGACTGTAACGTGTGTATCATTTCAACTGTTATGTTAACTCTGTCCCCGTCGCCAAAGAGGCCAAAGAACAAGTGGTTACTTTAACCTTTTAAAGACGAAGCGTATCTGTTTTATATAAGGACTCAGTGCGTACCGCGCTGTAAACACTCTCCACTTCGGTTATAAAAACCAGTCTCGTAATGTTTTATAAGGCAAAAGTTGCTGTTTGTTCTGAGATCCGTACAAAACACATAAACGCAATGTGGGCACCACGTGGAATTTTTTAATGTTAAACCTGGTGGTATGTAAAGTTACCGCTAGGCTTTAATAGGTTAAGGAACGTACTTGCAGTTGCGGGTACTAGGTTATGTTTAAAAATACACAACATTCTTTGGGGTCTTACTGTGCGTAGCAGAATATAGCCTATTTGCAAGGATTGGCAGTAGAACCGGTTATTCGCCGCATATTTTGATCGTCGTGACCCATCGTCATGAATTACTCAAATTTAGCCTATGCGGCTTCTATGAAGCATTCAGGGTCGATGCTAAGAGAATGTGCCTGCTCCCCCCCCCCCCCCCACTTTCCGCTCCCGCTCACGCCATGTGATGATTATATATAATGTTCTCTCGTTAGAATTTGTATTGCAATATTGAAACTGCACTGGGTCATTCATTTTGTCGCGGGGCTGAGCGCTGTAGAGTGGACGGCCGTGTTATATTGTCATCTGTGGCCTGTACAGATGTGCCATATTTTTCTACATTATCTCACAAACGGGACGACTTTCGGAGAAAAGTTACTGAACATAAAATGTGTGGTTCGGTTTTCTCTAAAAATTTGTCTGAAATGTTTCTAATTCTAAGAATAATGCAGCGAGATATTATCATAAACGTACTGAAGCCTTCACGCAGAGTACCCATTATTCTTGTTAGATTTATTGCAAGCTGAATTTTCTCGACATATCTTCGAAAAATACTCAGATATCAAATTTTGTGAAAATCCTTCCAGTGGGAACCGAGTTATTCCATGCGGACGGACGGACATGACGAACCTAGTAGTCGTTTTTCTCTATTTTGCGAAAGGGCGTGGTAAAGCAGTTTGAGCAGAAAGTGATGGTGCAATTCAGTGCCAATATTTAAGGAACCTGTGCTGCTGAAGGATATGGCATTACAGGGCAAATATTACAAATAAATAAGTTAAATAAATAAATAAATAAATAAATAATTACATCTCCATTAACCTTTTAAAGCCTAGCGGCAACTTTACGTACCACCAGGTTCAACATCCAATAATTCTCCAGTGCTTATATGGCGTTTATGCGTTTTGTACATATGTCGGAACAAACAGCAACTTTTGCCTTAAACATCAGCAGCTCATTCGTTTTTTATAACCGAGGTTGAAAGTGTTTACTGCGCGGTACGCACAGAGTCTTTGTATAAAGCAGATTACGTTTCGTCTTTAAAGAGTTAACTGATGGAATAAATGAGCAAGTATTGATATTCTTGGCAGATTTTTAAATTTAAATCTACATTAGTGTCTTGAACGACTAATCTTCCCATGAAAGCCAGCGTTGCCTACGACTGGCTTCCCTGGACATGTTAATAATATCGTAAATTGTAATGTTGTTATGATTTATGTAGTAGGGCGAAATGTTATTACTTTATCTTCTGTGAAAGTGGCCGGAACTTATTCTTCTCATGAATATTACTCCTTACAAAAAGGAGTTCATACCGGCCGGTATATTAATGCATGTAACCGGCAATTTGTTCTACATATATATGTCCGCGTGACGTGGAAGTTAAGGGCATGTGGAACACTAGTATAATTGCTTGGGGAGCAATTAACTTCTATGCTTCTGAATGCCTCTGTGCTGTAGAGTCTCTTCATATGCAGCCTACTGTGTGTTGGCGTACAGATACACGCCTTTTATGTTAACTAGTTACTAATTGGGATGCCTAAGCAATCAGCGACTTATAATATCTACTGTTAAAGAGAGACGGCTTCAGAGTTTCAAACTGAATTCATTTTCCGTGTAAAAGAGGTCTATGGACGTACCAGTAGACAGAAGGAAAACTTGGGAACGAAAAGTTTTTCTCACTCTTCCCTATTTGAAATCAACATGCAGTGGTAGTAGAAAATGTCGAATGAAAATTTAACGGATAGTCTCTTAGATAAGTATAAATACATGCCGGGGGCTTCTGACGGTGACATTTTCATATTTCTGTGAGGCCTAGCGTTTCTGCGCCTGCTACTTATGCAACTATGTTGTACAGAGTTAGCGTGAAAGTCGGTTCGTAATTGTTACAAAAAAGTGGAATGGACAACTACTTGCATTGAAGGGTTAAGTGAGTCCCTTGTGGTGCATAAGATGGCGTATTCGAATTATGCTTACGATATATTTTGCCTACATAACAGCTTCAAAAGGGGGAAACGTTTGTATTTACTGTCCGTGATAAGTTTACCGGTAGAACAGTTTCAATTAATAATATTGTCTTTGTATCTTCGAGATTTATCCTACTCAAAACAATGTCCTTGTATGAAACTGAATAAATTCTACCAATGTAACAGTAAGCACCTTTTTTCCCTGGCGTGATCTATTATTAGGCTCAGCAAATCAAGGATCATGAAATGAAACGTGCAAAAAGGTTTTGGTCCCAAAGTCTGAAGGGACGACATAATTTGGGAAACAAAAGCCTAAGTGAGAGGATAATATTAAGGTAGATGTTTAAGAAGAGATGTGTGGGAGTGCAGATGTTATTAAACTGGGATGTAGTAGTGGGGGTGTCTGTTAACCTTTTAAAGACGAAGCGTATCTGTTTTATATAAGGACTCAGTGCGTACCGCGCTGTAAACACTCTCCACTTCGGTTATAAAAACCAGTCTCTTAATGTGTTATAAGGCAAAAGTTGCTGTTTGTTCTGAGATCCGTACAAAACATATAAACGCAATGTGGGCACCACGTAGAATTTTTTGATGTTAAACCTGGCGGTATGTAAAGTTACCGCTAGGCTTTAAAAGGCTAAACACCGTAATGAACTGCTTGGTTTTATAAATGGCGGGTAATATGTTGAAAAGCTGAGCGACTTAAAGCGTCTCAAGCAGGCTTATGTTCTTTGGGGTTAGTGGAATTTCAGATGACAATCGCGTAATTGCTTTTGAAAATCTAACTCAATGAAAATTTTCTGAAGGGAATCCGAGAGTCGGAAATAGTGTTGTATTTTATCTTATCGTACTGTACTGTATTGTGTTTCCTTTAACTTCCACACGGTAACAGCGGCTTGAGCGATTATTATGTGTATTCTATTTAGTTAGGCAACAAGAACTGAAACTAAACGTGCATTAAACTGAATTATACATGTAAACAATTTGTTTTAATATTGTAATTTTCTTTTTGTTGCAGGTAAGTACGCGTTGTGTCCTGTTCCTGTGACAGTCATGGCTGTGGTAAAGTACAAAATCTACAAATACGTGTTGCTACTTGAGTTGCTGAAGGAGTAGAATTCGTCTTTGGTGTTAAAATCATTGTTTATGCGATCGCAGGGGACCGCTGTAGTTAAGTCTGTATAGCGACTAGACCAAGGGCTAGATGATTCTGGGGCCCAACCAGCCCCTCCCCCCCCATTCAGTGCGTACCGGTGGCTCTTTGCCACCCGTGGGTAGGGAGGTTGAGACGTGAGGTTGATCACTCAACTCCGTCTAACGTCGAGGTTAAGAATGCGTTGAGTTACACCTCCACTCCTCCATGTTCCTTAATAACGTGGTACATAATTAAGGACTGGGACAGGTTTATCTTATAACTGCGCAACGCATGGGGGGAGAGCAAACGCATTCAGGGTTTTGGTGGGGGAAGCCTAAACGCAGGAGACCACTTGGAAGACCTAGGCGTAGATGGGAGGATACTATTGAAGTGGTACTTCGAAGAAGAGGATGTGAGACGGTGAACTGGATTAATCTGGCTCAGGACAGGGAGAAATGACGGACCCTTGTGAACACAGTAATGAACTTTCGGGTTTCATGAAATATAGGGCAATTTCTTGCATAAATGAGGACTTATTAGCTAATCAAGAAGGACTCTGGTCCTCGGAATTAGTTACTTAGTTAGATCTGCAGTCATATTTATTATTTAGTTAGTTCTTTAGGTATTGCAGTCATGATTGGTAACAAGTTTTTATTTGCCCTGCTAAGTTGAAATTCTGTCAGCGAGCCAAACGTGCTCAGATCACTGGCCCATCCGTACTACCTAAGACGCCACTCTGTGGCGCCAAATGGCTATAAGAGGACCAATGATTTGCTGCGTAATACACTTTAGCGCCTCAACTAGGCCCTATGCCAGGTGTTGGAAGGATAAAGTAACGAAGTTTCGAACGCCTTTGTGCTGTGTCACTGGTTTCTCCTGACGAGACGCTTCATACCGGTTTGTTCACTTGTTAGCAGTAACTGCTATGTGCTGTTTTGGTTTAATGATAACCTTCTAGCCAAGTGCTACACAGTGTGACGTTAAGTTTACGTGTAACAGTCACAAGCAGTTCATGTGTTTTTTTCTGAAGTGGCGCAGTTTGCTGCACTTAGGGTGGAGACGATGTCATGCAATTTGTTTATTACATTTTCTATGGCTGCACCCGTATTATACAAATTTTGTGGAAGGATAGGAAGTCTAATACAGCGTTACTGCTACACTTGACCTTTTAAAGCCTAGCGGTAACTTTACATACGACCAGGTTTAACATTAAAAAATTCTACGTGGTGCCCACATTGCGTTTATGTGTTTTGTAAGGATCTCGGAACAAATAGCACATTTTGCCTTATACAGCATTAACAGATTGGTTTTGTATAACTGAGGTGGAGAGTGTTTACAGTGCGGTACGCACTGAGTCCTTATATAAAATATATACGATTCGTCTTTAAAGTTTTAATGACATTACATAGTACGATTAATGTTAAAGGCATGTAAATACCAGGGGAAAGTAAAAATATAAAAGGAGTTTTACTTGGAGGTCTTCAACTGGGATATGAACCATCGAAGATGAGACCATTACGTCGTCGCGGAAAGTCGGGAACCAATTATGCAGTAACGCGGCGCCGTATTCCAAAAAAAGAAAAAAAAAGTGAGGTCCTCAGCTGTACCGGTTTGAACGCCCAGAATCCCTCACAAGTTTAGTTTACTCGGGAAGTGATGTAAGTGGCAAATAAGTGTGCCTGTGATTTATTCTTGGAGCCATTGTCTGTAAATCTGAGAAGTACTGTTGCAATTTAAAAATATTTATTTCGTTATCAGAACAAAGCACGGTGTACGAAGGCCTTGTGGTTCGTACTAATTGTGATGGCTTTTCATTCTGTTGCGTGGGGAAAGTGTGTACAAAGGAAGGGAGAAGGAAAAGCGATACATACATATATATATATATATATATGTTTCTGTGCTGGATTCAGTTTCTCATTCTACTTCAATTCCCAGGAGTGTGCTTGGTGGTAAGGGAGAACATAGGTATACACTGTAAGTGTGTATCGACACACACACACACACACACACACACACGCGCGCGCGCGCGCGCACAACACAGTTGTACTACAGCTGAGTACGGAATAAATAATGGCCACATTCTCCCGTTATAAATTACCAGAGCGCTAGTATCGCTTAGCCTGAAACAAGAGAGGAGCTACTGCGCACAACGTTAGCGCTGATCTGAACAATGAAACCAGTTCATCGCTCTGGGGTTTCGAATAACTACGGGAACTTGAATTGATAATCTGTTATGGAAGGTTATTCATTGGCAGAGATGTTTGTGTTCTTTCTTTTCGGTAACCTTATTTGTCAGGAAGAGTAGCAGTTCATTATTTAAAGCAAACATGCATTGCGGATGTAACATAAGCATTTCTGCGCCTGCAGTGGCGTTTAGATGTTAGCAACGAGAAATTTCAGTCTGGAAAAACTGAACGGAAGAGTACACTTGAGAGAACTTGGCATAGATAGAATGCTATTAAAGTGGAATTGAAAAATACTGTTTGAGGAACGTGACTGAGTTAACCTGCTTAGCCTATACTAATGCCAGGAGAATATTCTGTTTACATTAAAGGTGAGGAAATTTGGACGGTTGCGAGCCTATTGGCCTGACAAGAAAGAGTTCTACAGCAAAGAATTAGTTCCGTTTTTTAGCTACTTGAAATGTGGAGTAGGGCACTGCCTTACAAATCTTCGGGGACTGCAATAATAATTCAACTCAGTTTAATTAACCTTTTAAAGCCTAGCGGTAACTTTACGTACCACCAGGTTTAACATTAAAAAATTCTACGTTGTGCCCACATTGCGTTTATGTGTTTTGTACGGATCTCAGAACAAACAGCAACTTTTGCCTTATAAAACATTAAGAGACTGGTTTTTATAACCGAAGTGGAGAGTGTTTACAGCGCGGTACGCACTGAGTCCTTATATAAAACAGATACGCTTCGTCTTTAAAGGGTTAAAAAATTCTACGTGGTGCCCACATTGCGTTTATGTGTTTTGTACGGATCTCAGAACAAACAGCAACTTTTGCGTTATAAAACATTAAGAGACCGGTTTTTATAACTGAAGTGGAGAGTGTTTACAGCGCGGTACGGTCTCAGTCCTTATATAAAAACCAACCTAGTTCGTCTTCAAAGGGTTAATTTAAGATCAGTTTTGTTTATTTATTATCAAGATCTGAGAAAAGATTTTTCAAATTAGTATTAATGTGAAGCACATGTCGACAGTACAGAAATGTCAGTAAATGTCACCATTTTATTGAATTACATTTCATGTTCCGGAGATATAAATTTAATTTTAAACCTATCAGTTCTAACCAATACAACCCTCTGGCAAAATTAGATCCTATTTTTTGAACCTATTGTTTAAAGGATCTGTTGCATGGAAGATATGGAAAACACAGTTGATGTCAGAAACGTTATAATGCAGAGGCTAGACTAAACCTTTGAAGACTGATGCTCACAAAATTATATATGAAAAACTCTAGTTCGTACCTGACAGAAAACAACTTTTGTCCACGGCTGTGAAGTCGGTACGCAAAAGCTCCGACTCCGACTCCTCGATTTTTAAAACTCCGACTCCAACTCCTTCATAAAAGCTCAATATGTATTAATAACGGTAAACCTATAAGACATTTCATCGCCACCACGTGAATCATCAGGCTACTTTTTAGACTTATAACCTATATTTAAGTATAAGTCTAATGGTTACTGTAGCTATCAGGGCTCTGGATTTGGAGTATCTAGTTAAGACTGTAGACTGAGGTCGGAGTCAGAGTCGGTACATTTTTACCGACTCCGACTCCACCTAAAAATTCCTTCCGACTCTGACTCCGAGTCCACAGCCTTGCTTTTATCACAATTAAAATGACCAGTTAGTTAATGCTGTTTAGGGAAGTAATCTGTGATTATTGTTAGAAGTATAAGAAAAGCATATATAGCCTGTGTGGCAAAGGGTAGATTTTCTTGATGTTACAGCGGGTGGTACATATAGTTACCACCGGCTTTTGACGGTTAATTAGGGGGAACACAGGACGGAGGGAACATCCGGAGGGAACCAGGCTGCCGTCGCATTGTCATCAACCGCCCAAGGCATTCATAAAGGACAAAGTGAAACAAAGGTGTATTGTCCTGCCCCTGTCATTCTCTTGTACGATGTGAACTCTCCTGCCCCGCCCTTTATTGCTGTTCATGCTCCATATTAATTAATTTTATGCAACTTTTATCCAATTGTCTGTAAATTCCATTAACATTTTCTGATCTCAACATTGTTTGTCTTAATTTTCATTGAACTTGATGTAGGGTGTACGAGGTACACATAAAAAGCTAAAGGCACATACACATGTAGTCTCGAGTGTTTATTGGGTCTAGTCACCTGCAACGTATTTAAGTTCTCTCTATACGTGCCTTCCATTGCCTTTGCTGTGCCTGGAAACATAAATAGGAATAATGTTCTGAAAGTCCTTTCATTACTGTCATTGCGTCGTTTTAAATATATTCAAAGGATTTAACCTTTTAAAGCCTAGCGGTAACTTTACGTACCACCAGGTTTAACATTAAAAAATTCTACGTGGTGCCCACATTGCGTTTGTGTGTTTTGTACGGATCTCAGAACAAACAGCAACTTTTGCCTTATAAAACATTAAGAGACTGGTTTTTATAACCGAAGTGGAGAGTGTTTACAGCGCGGTACGCACTGAGTCCTTATATAAAACAGATGCGCTTCGTCTTTAAAGGATTTAAAGTAGGACTCTTCCAAAGCAACACGGTGGGCATAGAATAAAGTTCTTTCAAGAGGATTTTAGTTTCGGGGACACGAAAATGTCACAAATCGTCAAGGTCAGTAACAGTTTTATCCTTAAGGCTGTATGGGTATTATCGTGATACAGAATCTGATTTTCAGCGAAGGAACTCGACTTTTTCCATTAATTTACCCTCATAGATAGTCCAAAATTTTGAGACTACCGTTTCATGGGATTCCACGCCGTTAAATTTGGTAGCCGCCTACCAACGGTTAGGAAGAATCCTCTGTTTCCATCTTTAGGTTATTTTTGTTCCCTGAATATTGATACAGCAAATTTCTCCGAAGTGCTGGTATCTGACAAATTACACAGCGTCATATTCCAAACGTTTCTACTGTTACGCGCCATTGAGTCTCAAAAATCGCACATTTCGAAAACTGAAGGTAGAATCTTTGGTTTACAGTTCCGGGAAAACTAGTTTATAGGTGGTAATTCCGTTTTTAATAATAGGTCGCGTTGTTAAAAAAAATCTTCCTGAAAAGTGTGACACATATATTTTCTCATATTTGTAATAAAGGAAATAAAGTACCACTGCCACCGGGTACAAACCCATTTATAGTCCAAATACATAATACAAATAATAATAAAAACCACTTACTGCAGTCACAGGGGCAGGTGACTTCCATCGACTATTTGACACGAAACTGTTGAATCATGTGGTCACGTGTTAACCCGTGTGCATTGTTGCCGGCCTTTTCGTAATGGAAACTCTGACGTCTTGGTCAGTACGTGCAAGTTATTATTCAGATTTGGACAGGTGGAATTTTCAAGCGGAAGGCTAGGAACAAGTCAGTTGTACGGCGGTTGACACCTCACGTACAGAGTAGGCCTGTCTGCCAGCTGTGCTAGGTACCTCACTGTAATTTTAATGCAGTTCATCCCGTAGTTTTATAATGAACTGACAAATTATAAATTTCCATCGGGCACGACAACTTTTAATAAGGTATGCTACATGTTTCTGTCATATTTTGACCTGTTCAGGCATTGATATACTTTATGTAAAACTAAGGCGGACATGCGTTAAAATATCTTGTAATTTGTAAGATCTTACGAATTTTACAAATATTATAATATAGGGTTGGATATTCCTTATGTCTTATGTGTCTTTTTGTTTTGTTACTAAAAACGTGTAACATTGTGTTTGGAATTGTTAAAAATTATGTACAAGCTGTATTCTGTTTGACTCGTACGATGCTGATTTGCCTGCATGATTTCAGGCTTCAGCCGAGATGTAGATGAGATCTGCACTCTTCTGGGATATTACGCAACGTAGAGTGATAATTCTGTAGCGACGTTTCGGGGCAACCTCTCGGTCTTATCTTCAAGGGTCAAGAATTACCACTGTGCGCTGCCTAGTATCCCAGAGGGCACAGAATTCATTGATTTGCCTGGTTTATGTATGTATGTATGTATGTATGTATGTATGTATGTATGTATGTATGTAGGTATGTATGTGTGTGTATGTATGTATGTGTGTGTGTGTGTGTATGTATGTATGTATGTATGTATGTATGTATGTATGTATGTATGTATGTATGTATGTATGTATGTATGTATGTGTGTGTGTGTGTATGTATGTATGTGTGTGTATGTATGTACGTATGTATGTATGTTTGTGTGTGTGTGTGTGTATGTATGTATGTATGTATGTATGTATGTATGTGTGTGTGTGTATGTATGTATGTATGTATGTATGTATGTATGTGTGTGTATGTATGTACGTATGTATGTATGTTTGTGTGTGTGTGTGTGTGTGTATGTATGTATGTATGTATGTATGTGTTTTCTTTGAATTTCGATGGTTTCAAATCACGAGAAATGTATAAACTTAAAATTTGTCAGTCAGAAACTATTTCATTGAGGGTTGACCATTGAAACATGTACGTGAAGACTGCTCTAATCATATCGGTGTAATGTTGATTATATGGACAGTCAAACTGTGGCATCAAGTTGCCTCCGTTTTCAAATTTTGTGTCAGCCACGAAAATACAGGCCTATGAAGCGGCTACCGTTTTTGATCCTTTGGCGGGAAAGCGAGCTAAAGTCCAGTACTGAAGTAACGTCTCTTCACCATTGAGTCATAGAGGCTTTTCGATACGCAATTTTCATTTAAGCGCTGAATCCAAGAAACCGTAACAATGTTAAATAATTCATTTGAAATTAATTTTTGACGGAACTAAAAAGAGACGTATGAAAGGAATAAAAGAAGGGGGAAAGTAGAAGAAGACCTGAAATGGCGAGGAGAGGAAGCCATAAGAAAAGTTGCTGAGATTTTCCCCCTCACCTCCAGCGTCTTAGTCATGGTTGTGTAACAAAGGATAGAAAACTTGCACACACAGGCAATGCCGGCGGTTTGCCGCATTGCAAATGCGATTAGTGTTTCTTAGGTACTTCACCCCCTTCGACTATAGGGAGAATCTGTCGGCCTTCATCCCAGCAAACTAGGGTAACGCCAAGAAACACGGCCAAGACTTTGGAACAGAATCAATGATTTGATTCTACTTTCAAAATCACACATGAAAAGAAAACCGTTAAGTGGTTATTGAGCAGAATTTGTACGTTTGTGAGAATTTGTTTTTGGTTTGCCGAACAAACGCGAGATTCTAGTGTAGCATGCTGAAGTGTTTTACAATTTTGGTCATCATTAAGTGGGGGTTTTCATGTTTCTTTTGCAAATTTAAACTCCTTTGAAATCATACTACTTGAATGGACGTGTTTATCATCTATATTAGCCCTTTAAAGACGAAGCGTATCTGTTTTATATAAGGACTCAGTGCGTACCGCGCTGTGAACACTCTCCACTTCGGTTATAAAAACCAGTCTCTTAATGTTTTATAAGGCAAAATCTGCTGTTTGTTCTGAGATCCGTACAAAACACATAAACGCAATGTGGGCACCATGTAGAAGTTTTTTAATGTTTAACATGGTGGTATGTAAAGTTACCACTAGGCTTTAAAAGGTTAAGGGATGATTCCTCGTTTAGAAAAATACTCATGTGACAGAATGACAGACTGCAGTAACTACTGCACATACGACGTACCTTAATTGGTTGTTGGAAGTAACTTCTGAGGCAGGTCGAAAAATAAATTGCAACATGACTCACGAACAATTATGAGTGAAGTTTTAAAGTCAAAAACACAGCACGTGTACTACGGTGTACAGTCCTTGTGCTTTGGGAGGGGAAGGAAGCATGGGAAATGCCAGGGAGTACGTAAGATAGGAAGACCAATTTAACTTCTGAGTCTCTGAAAAGGCCTCACAGCAACCAGTCCTTGTGAATGGTGACAGCAAGGACAAGGAGGAGGAGGAGGAGGAGGAGGAGAAAAAAAGAATAAGGCAAATAAAGACGATAGATTTAGAGAGACAGCACGAGAGTTCGAGTTGTAGGAAATAACAGACAACATTCTACTATAATTGTGTGACTGTGAACATTACTGAATGCATGCGTACAGCGTCATTGGGTTTTCAGACTGTTTCGGGACCAACACAGAATATATGCTTGTCATTTAGTAATTTTCCGTAAGACCGACATTGAATCCACTTTCGTTTTACAAGTATGCCTTTGAAAGTTTCAATTTTTGAGCGTGTTTACAGAATGCACTCTGAAGAAAGGAAAAATACGTTTTTCCATAGGCAAAATCTTGATAGACGAATAACGACTTGTTCAGGAAATATGATTTTGAGGGTACATCAGTGGGTAAAATGTGGAGGCGAAGGAACTGAAACTTTTCATCTCCTTCCCTCTCTGTTCTGCTTTTCCAGTCCGCAGAATATAATCTTTTACGTTTTAAGGTGAAAGTGGCATTGCTGTTTATTTATGAACTTCCCGTCTAAATTTACATAGGATATATTAAGCGTACATTTGAGTTGCAAAATACAGAAAGCGGTAAAAAATTATCAAGCTTGAAATTAATGACAGGTGGCGTTGGTGAATGTAGTGGTAGCAAAATAATAATAATAATAATAATAATAATAATAATAATTCGATGGCGTTTATGAACGTGCAGGTTTAACAGCACAAGCACCAATTAAAAAAGCCAGCACAAGAACACAAATACAACACAAAACAGTACAAATACACAAAAACAAAACACTAAACAGACAAAACAAAACCAATATTGCAGTAAGTAACATAAAAATACTGGGGCAAACCCCCTATAAAGTGGTAAGACACAGATAAATTAATTTAAAAATGTGACAGATTAACGCAGAATCAGTTGTAATAATAACAACAAATCATTAATTAAAACAGAACTACACTGAATTTACAGCTATCCCTAATAACAATTACAGTTCAATTTAATTGAATGCATTTCAACATAATAATAATAATAATAATCAATGGTATATTAATATTCAAAACTCTAGGGGCCACCTTCAAATTCTAGGCGCCGGCAGGGTGACGTGAAGCTAGTTGTAAGCTGAGGATCCACAAATATTAGGTGAAATGGTACAAATTTTTTTTTTCCCCGGGCGTCCCAGCGCCCGGGATTTGTGTACTCCTGAAATAGTAAACGTATTATTTTCTACATGCAGTTTTTACACATGCAGTGTATGTATAGTACGAATTAAACAAGAACTGAAGCACTTTTCTAACACGTGTAGCTTTGATACGAATCCCCAGTTTTGGAGGTCAAAATGTTATGCATGTTGTGTCTTCCTTTTCGTGTTGGTACCGCGTGGTAATATTTTGAGGGGGAAAACTGAAACATTGCAGGTTTGGACGCGCGGAAAAGAGGGTGGAAGATGTTGCTGTTCCATTGTTCTGAACAATAATGCACTGCCCATTTGTTTTGGACAACAAAGCCTTCTCCCGGCGTAACATCCACCCACTCACACAACAACAATGCATCGAACTGCCAGCCAACAGTTAATGTCACTGACAGAATAATTGTGTTCTCTTTCCCTGGCAATTCCTAAAGTTATTTTCAAATCATTTTTCCATTATATGCATGTAATTCTCGTTTAAAATTAGTTGCATTAGTAATAACTGAATACGTTGTTAAGAAAATATTTCTGTTATGCATTTCGACCACATCCATTTTAACTACAGTCAAACCCGGTTATAACGACATCGGTTTATACGACACCTCCTCTATAGCGCCAGATACCCTGGGGTACCAATTACTTCCTCACTATTAACCATAACATTACGCTCCTCGGTTATAACGACAGTCGTTTATAACGACACAAAATATTCAGTCCCTTTCATGACCTTATAACCGAGTTCGACTGTATTTGTAAATCTTGCATAAGGACCAAGAACTAGGTTTTAATCCCCCATAATTTCGTGTAGTGTTATTGAATATAATGTTGTACATTTTATTCCGAGCACATTGAGTTCGTCGAAGCGCCGTAACATATATATAGAGTACATGGGAAGACGAGGAAGAAGACCTAAGTATCTACCGTATGATCTTAATAAGCCAGATTAATCGAGTCCATAACACTCCATCGCATTTATCTAAAATCCGTTCTATTTTGGGCTACATGGTCAAGAGAATTTATGCAGAAAATACGATACAGGCCTAACAAATTCCGGTTTGAAAATTTAAGTGGATAGAAAGAACCGCAGGCAGATGATCCCCTTCAGACACTGATTGTTTATATTAGGACATTTGGAAAGTCCTGGGTGTCACTTGACCTGGCTGTGGGGGGGTTGGGGGCAGTTGACTTTGCTGTGCCTAACATCATGATTGAGTTTCCGCGTCTGCGTTCTATCATCCCTGCCCGCCGAATGTTGAACTCTCTATTGATTTATGGTGAAGCCTACATTAAGGTTTAATGGATAGGTTTGTTTTACTGACAGGGACATTTTGATTTGTAATGATAAATGATGACGGATTACAGAGTACTCATTTCTACACTGCAGCTCACCGAACATGCTACCAAAGTACGAGAAATTACAACATGATGTGTTTATTCTTTAGTCTGTTAAGCATTCATGGATTCCACCTCCCATAACTGTGTCCAACCTAAGTGGTCGTATATGCGCTCGTAATTAACGTCTCGTTCTCACAAGGAACCACCATTTAATTAATGGAGGCCGAAGATGGGGCCATTATGTATATGCTATACAGTGGCAGGGGTGATTAAATCCGCGTTTCTGATCGCCCAGGTGGCCAAATTTTATATGGTGGCCCATCATAACATTTTCAGTGTAATTACAGTGTAATTAATTAATTTTTTCTTTACATTCAAATACATCTCTGGGGTTTACGTGATGAGCAGAAAGCGTCTGACAACAGTAGGATTTACATGACACTTCAGAATTGCGGGTCTCCAGTATGGAACGTGCCCCATGTCACTTTTCTGGTGCCCAGAATTTGGAGATGGGCCCTAGTAGAATTTTTTAAAATCTGTGGACCGTGTACACTGGTACTTTTGAAAGGCTTTATCCTGTATATAGGACTTAAAAGGTCCCGACTCTAAAAAACGGTCGAACCCGGTTATAACGACATCGGTTCATACGACACCTCGTCTATAGCATCAGATATTCTGTGGTACCAATTAATTCCTCCCCGTTAACCATAACATTACACACCTCGGTTATAGCGATACTCGTTTATAACGACACAAAATATTTAGTCCCTTTCATGACGTTATAAACGAGTTCGACTCTATTTGAAATATTTATTTTAGATTTTGATGGATATTTTAAAAGTTATGAAGAACTTTAGTGTGTTGTAGCATAACCCATTGCATCAGCACGAGTACCAGGACTCACTCTTGGTGTAGATAACCTAGAATTTTTGAAAGAGAGAGTGGCACTGGGGCCTAGTTCACATCCTAAACTATCGATTTTTGTCATTCTACGCTGAACAAATTCAGCCCAATGATTATTACGAAAGCCAGCCTCTTAAAATAGATAGTTTCGTTACTCTAGCTTTGTGTTCAATCCTGAACAGGTTAGTCGGAACAACATTGACAATTTCTGGTTGTAATTTGCTTGGAAATGTCGTTCCTATCATCTTAGTTTTGACTTTCCTCTCTTCCTCGTGGTAAATTTTCAGAACATTTTCCGACAATTCTGTATACCCCGTCCTTGTCTCCAACCAAAACCACATATTCAGGCCATAATTTTGTTTAGTTATTTGTTTACATACGTACAGAAAAACTCTTAAATATATTTATCAAGTGTAAAATACGTCGAACATCGGTTTATATGACACTTCATCTATAGCGTCATATATTTTGTAGTACCAATTAATTGTTTACTGTTAACCATAACATTATTCGGTTCGGTTGTAACAACACTCGTTTACAACGACAAAAATATTCAATCTCTTCCAATATTCAGTCCCTTTCATGACGTTATAACCGATTTCGACTCTAATTAAATTGGGAATAAAATTTCGAATAATGTTAAAATGTTTTTGAGCTCATAATGTGATGATGTAAATAGTCTGACCATAGACAAATTTCTGCCATCAGTTTCTGTGCAAAATCACGGCACATCGTCACGTGTTAATTACTCTCGCTACTAACTAACGCCTCTTGATCGCGGATGATGATGGTAACTGAAATCGCCCAAGGAACGGCTGGTGTAATCACGTTAACCAATCGTACACAAACCGCAAACGTACAGGAACCTCAGCCTGTAAACAGACTGAGCTGTCAGATGCACTTCCTAACAGCAGCCCACTGATTTATGTTTTCTGGTGCCTCTGCTGTTCCCCTCCTACTACATTCGACGCCAGTATTACACATGGTGGAACCGATTTTAATTAATCCACCTAATTGAAACTTATGTACAAGCTGTCCGAAAAGTGTAGGAGCAAACCTAGAATACTTTTGTATACTTTAAGAGTACGTGCTTTCAATGTAACGGCCATAACATAAGACCCCTTTTCGTCTTTTTGACATATCGGCGCTGGTGGACAGAAGCCTTCTGTAGATACGCACTGCGTCTAACGTCACCGTAGCCTGAAGATGGGCACGCTCTTACCTATTAGCCCTTTAAAGACGAAGCATATATGTTTTATATAAGGACTCAGTGCGTACCGCGCTGTAAACACTCTCAACTTCGGTTATAAAAACCAATCTCTTAATGTTTTATAAGGCAAAAGTTGCTGTTTGTCCTGAGATCCGTACAAAACACATAAACGCAATGTGGGTACCACGTAGAATTTTTTAATGTTAAACCTGGTGGTACGTAAAGTTACCGCTAGGCTTTAAAAAGCTAAGCATGGCGTGGCGTCCCAGAAGGAAACACTAGTCCGGCCTGAGAACATCCTGTCTTGTAACTGCCCCACAATCAGTTTCTGAATTTTCAAGTTATTTCCTACCGCTGTGTAACTGAATTTCTTCTGGTTGCCCGTGTTAAATTTATCTGTTAGACTTCTGGGTAGTTGAGGTACACACAGCGGTGTTCTGAAGAGTCAAGTTATGTGGGATTTGACGCTGGGTTTTAGCAAATAGTTTTCGGCGTTCCAAAGGATTGTGGTCTCCCACCACCACCACCACCACCACCACCACCACCACCACCACCACCACCACCACGTCGTTGCCGCCGCCGCCGCCGCCGCCGCCGCCATCCAAACCTGTGTAATATAGCCTATCTGCCCGCGCGGCCATGCTTCTTGACAATGGAGCTGAAGGCACCTACTCGTCCGACGTCACCATGTCACATCCAAAAAGACTTGAATTTTCTGTTCTATGAATGCACACGTGTAAGGGAACACTATGTAATGACGCTTTCTTTCTACATCTCTTTCGATTGTTTATTTACTGTCATCCAATCATGCGACGCTAAGCAGTCCGGGTGGCTGAGAACTTTATAAAATTACAAACAAATCAGAAAACGAAATAAGGATAGATTTGAAGCACTTACAGCGCTGTTGATGAAGGTTCAAGGCGTGTAGGATGTTTTCTTATATCGACTGGCCACAAATCATCGAAGTTTCGGATGAACGTGCTGCAGGCAGCATGCTCCTCCGAAACGGCGGTGGCTACGTCCAATGAACACAGTGAAACATGGCACAGTATTTGAGTCTTCAGCTAAAATCACCTATTATTATCTTCTGTTTGAAGTCTTCATGAAGATCTACACACATTAGGTGTAGAAATATTTCAAGGATTCGCTGTTCTGTAGATGGTACCTATTTTGTACAGAGGCACGTCCCAGATACGCAACACACCTGCGTAACGTGCAGATACGTGTTTGTTGATTATAAAAGTACATTTTGGGTAGTTTAATCGCAGAATACGCCTCATCATAGATACGTCAATAAATTCTGTACTCCCACACTGGTAATTAATGTGCAGTTACATTCCGAGTTCAGTACATTGTCTCATTCATATGGATGAGACAGGCTTAAAAATGCGAATAAATTTTAAATATTTTTGTTTTCATGCGAACCTATGTTAGTGCAGTGCGAAAAACGCTGCCATATAAAGACTATTAATACTGATCTGCTGGTAGCATAATCGCTACAGAGAAGCTTTTATGACCATGCAAATTCATATACACATACATTCCATTTAAATTTATACGGTAAATAAGCACAGCGGTTCATATTTTCTTTTTATTGCATAGCAGAATCATATGATTAACGTCACGACGTTTTAAACACCACAGGCATTTTGAGGCGCATTCGCGTACCTATAGTTGCTGCGAAAAAGCAATAAGTTTTATACAGTCTGATCGTGTTTCCGTAGCCGTAGTTATCCAGCATGCAAAGCGCGTGCGCCGTATTGTATTGTCACATTTTCACACCTCAGTAATTTAGGATACGTGGTAATACTGTAGTGTTCTACGCGTACCTACAGGGTGTTATCCTAAGGGGCGTCTTCCGTTCAGGTGCCATGAGTAATTTTTGTATATGTACGTCGTCACTTAGTTTCGGACGACTGAGTATTTCGCCGATTTGATTATCCTAACAATTTTTGGTTACGGTATAAATTATGACACTCCTCGTGCCATCCTCTTCATCCCTCTCTCTTAACCTTTTAAAGCCTAGCGGTAAGTTTACGTACCACCAGGTTTAAAATTAAAAAATTCTACGTGGTGCCCACATTGCGTTTATGTGTTTTGTACGGATCTCAGAACAAACAGCAACTTTTGCCTTATAAAACATTAAGAGACTGGTTTTTATAACCGAAGTTGAGAGTGTTTACAGCGCGGTACGCACTGAGTCCTTGTATAAAACAGATATGCTTCGTCTTTAAAGGGTTAATGCCTGTCTTGTCTGTTCAGATGCATTCTTTGCTTTGTTTTTTTCACACCGCAGTTATTTACCGCTAATTGGACTTTTGCACAGGTTGGACAGTCACAAAATCTGGAACAAATTCCGTCGATTCAGATGTTTTTCCCTTTCCCACAACCTCCTTGCGACTCTGGGGTCGCTTCGAACTCTTGTCCAGCTGTTATCAGGGATTCCTCCTTCCCCCCGAGGTTAAAACATGGGGGGGGGGGAGGAGGGTGAAAAGTCTACTATCTAACGCCGAGGATTTAGAAATGCCTGGATCTATACTCACACGACCTCTTACTTATTCGTCGCCTGCTTATTTAAGCACTTGGACAACTTCTTTTTTACTTTTACACCAATTTTTGGTTCCCTAATGCGAGAGACTGAGTTTCACAGCCATGTAACATAAAGTGATGTTATTATTTTACAGTTAAAATTGGACCCAGCTAATTCGCCCCATCTTTGTGGCTCCTCCATTTGAAACTTCGGCCATTAATAACCCATTTCGCTCAGCAGGTGCTTAACGACTTTTAATTTTCCTAATTAAGCAGGGAACCAAGCGTGCCGGACTTGGATACTGATGCTCCTTCGCCTTAATTGAATTCTGAGAGATACGTCTTTATTTTGGATCTCTCCAAGCACTTACACGGCTGTGGCGCCAGCAGAATATATCGTAACAGTGTTATGCAGGATATGAGCGAAATAATTTTGATATTAGGGGAAGTGTGTGGTCTACATATGACGCTTAGCTGAATCCTGGCTGCTTATGAGTTACGGTGCTGTCTTAGTCTTCACACAGAGCGTTCAGACTGTACAATGCAGGAACTGTACACAGAAATGCATGCTTCTGAAGCGGCTGACGTGGTGAAAACTGTGGCTATATGCTTGGTTCAAAGCATAAAAGGAATGGAATTTTTTTGTTTGTAATTTAGAATTCTTTGTCTGCCGGTATAATTACTAGGCTACGTGATGGATGACCTGAGAATCGGGGTTTGATCCCCGTAGGTTCCTGTGTGTGTGTGTGTGTTATTTAAAGACGCTATCAGGTACACTGGTGGTGGCAGAATGGATCTGGAGCCTTTGTCGAATGATATTGGTAGGCAGGGGAAAACTGAAGGTGAAAAATGTGTTGAAGTACCGTTTTGTCCATCCGGCGTGTTTGAGGTTTCGCTTTTCACACCTCCTCCACACTTTGAGGTTATAGCTCCTCAAGAATGTTAGGATATGTGGTACGCTCTAGAGCCTAGTACAGCAGAACCCGTTTATAACGACATGGCTTTATACGACATCTCACCTATATAGAGTCAGTTATTCTATAGTGCCAATTAATTCCTCACTGTTAACCGTAACATTATACTCCTCGATTATAACGACAGTCCTTTATAACGGCACAAAATATTCCGTCCCTTTCATGACGTTATAACCGAGTTCAACTCTTATTTATTTTCTGCTATGTACTAACTAATGCAATTACGAAAGATCTACATAAATTATTCCACCAGTGCTCCGTGATCATATTACATTCGTTTACTACCGACCAGCTTAAACCAAACATTTCTGTCTGTAGCTACAGAAAAATGCTCATAAACAAAGAATGAAGGGGACCTTCGACAGGGAATATTTAATCACACAAATGCAAACCCTCGTATAACAGACTCCATGGAGCAGAGTCCCGCTTTCATCACTGTTAGGCGTTCAGTTGGTAAAAAAGAAATAATTAAGTCTGATGAATCTTGGAAAATTTATTTCTATATTTACATGAACCCGACGCTAGCATCACGGTTTTGACTCCCATTTGGCGCAGGTTTTGCCCGTCATTGGTCCATATTTTATTGTCCTGCGTAGGTGTGGCCACGTGACGGTTCGATCCCTCCTCCAAAGAGTCGTGTTAAATGTCGTAAGTTACAGTTTCGGAATTAATTCTGATTTGTAAACTGTCAGAGGGGCAGTCCTTATAGATTGAGAAGAAGAAGAAGAAGAAGAAGAAGAAGAAGAAGAAGAAGAAGAAGAAGAAGAAGAAGAAGAAGAAGACGACGACGAAGAAGACGAAGAAGAAGAAGAAGAAGAAGAAGGTTGTGAATTACTACTTCATTGCAAATTCATGAACAACAGCATAGTGCTGTAAACTTTACCGTGTGAACTCAACTTTATATTTGGCTGACGTGAGCAGCGTTACAGAGGGCCCTGTCAGTATCACGTATAAGGAGGTTTTAACGGACGTCAAATCCGGTGCATTTGTGGCTGAACGTCCGTGTCAAAAATTCGTGCTACTTGCATACTTTACACTGTGTCTGTATGTATACGCAGTATTCTAAATTTGGTTTCTTGTTTATTTCTTTCCTCTTCGTTCGTAATACTGTCTGAGAGTGTCTCACGTCCCTCCAGGAGAATTTCACTAATAACTTTAAAAAATCTGCAAGAGATTTTCTTCAAAACTATTTTACTCAAAATTTATTTTTTATTTATTCATAAGGTTGTTTAACGAAGTGCGGGGGCCGCGGTGGCACAGTTGGCGCACTGCGCTACAAAATGGCAGGTCGCGGGTTCGATTCCCGATGGTGTCAGTGGATTTTTTTCATTGGCATAATCCCGTCGACTCAGCCTCTAACAGAAATGAGTACCAGGAATATTTCCTTGGGGGGGGGGGGGGGTAAAGGCGGCCGGTGCGTATGGCTGACAACCTTACCACCTTCATGTGCCTATTGTCTAGAAATCTAGAACCCTGTGGGCCTGTCCAGACCTGTAATGGGATTGCTTTACTTTTACCTATAAAAGTATGGAGGATGCGTAGTATTGAAAAAGGAAATAAACTTACATTAACAAGGAAGGAGTTGAAAGGAAACAATCGCGTTGTATTTGGAAGTAGGCTTATAAAAATGCATTCTTTTAATGAAAGTTAATAGAACCTCAGTAGCCTTATGATGCCTAGTAATCTGAGAGAGCTTCGATCCGGATAGGTCCCGACTACTAATGTACAGCTCTGCCCGTTACACTAACGTGGTTGGTCCGTCTGTGATGATGCTGACATCTATTGGTATCTGTAGTCGATACACTGCCTTAAATAACCCGAAAATGTGGCAAACGAGATGCCTGAATTGAAGTTTCTTTTTACACCGCGGAGTTAATCTTGCACGCTTGCTTTATCCTTTTTAGTCGATTTTCGCAAAATTGCGAAAATCCGCTATTAACTTCATCATGTCTGTCTGTCCGTCCGTCCGTATACCCTTTGCATGGAACAACTGGGCTCCCACTGGACGGATTTTCATGAAATTTTGATATTTGAGTTTTTTTTTTTTCGAAAATGTGTAGAGGAAGTTCAGGTTTCTTTAAAATCCGACAAGAATAACGCGAATTGTACCTAAAGAGATTTGTACATTTATGATAATATGTCTCTGAATTCTACTTAGAATGAGAAATGAATCAGATAAAGTTACAGAGAAAATCAGAACACACATTTTATGTTCAATAACTTTTTCCCTAACATCGTACCTCTTATGGAATAAGTGTAAAAATATGGTAGAGCCAGACAGGCCACAGATGGCTATAATAAGGCGCATGCGCTAGATTACACATACACACACACACACGCTTAGAATATGTAATGTTTATTGCTTTTCCACGGCAACAATGGTTGCGCAAACGCGTCCCACTGTTACGTTGTAAGAACACTGCCTGTCTCGTTAATATTACTGCAGGTGTCAAGACATGAGTTTAATTAGCAATCTGTGCAGCGCCCCCGTAAACTGTCTGTGTGTCACGGAAGAGTGTTGGTGCTATTCAAAGTGGGGAAGGATATATGATAAAGGAAAGGTGAGATGTGATTTACCATGGCACTGGCTCTTTTCAGTGACACAGCAAAAGCAGACAGCCTTGCTTGGCAGCGATTGCAGTAATAAGCATCCCACCTTGTCAGGGGGACTGTCACAGTAGCAGTTAGAACCACGTGGAGTTGACACGTGATTAGCTAACACTGACGGACGGCAGATACTCTGGAATGGGAGGAGGAGGAGAAGAAGAAGCCTCCATAATTCACTACCACAGTATGTATCCCTCCCCTTTCTAATGTCTTACACAGGAAAGAAGCAATTGCTCTCCCTTGCCGCAAGATTAGAAAATGAAGCCTGTCCTAGGCAAGAGTACACGAATCTGGTGACCACATACGGCCACTAGTTACAAACCTCTTGGCGGATTTACCCAATTAATCTTTTATTACGTAACATACCCGTCTGTTTGTTAATTGGAAGTGTACTCTATGAACATGCGTCAGCCAAAGTAATGCACTGTAAGTGTTTATCAAGTTGTGGGTTGCGGACCGCTCTGCGGAGATGGTGACGCTTCCCCAAGCCAATTATTGTATGCCACTTATAACGGCGGCCTTGCGGTCTAAGGCGTAGGTCTGTGGCCGAGCGCTTGCTGGGATCGTGGGTTCGAATCCCACCGGGGGCATGGATGTTTGTCTCTTGTACAGTGCTTGTGTTGTCAGGTAGAGGGCTCTGCGACGGGCCGATCCCTCGTCCAGAGGAGTCCTACCGACTGTGGTGTGTGTCTGAGTGTGATCAAGTGAAAATAAACAACCTCGACACCTACTGTGAGTAGGTAGAAGAGGGAAGGACTACGAAACGAAGCGGAACTTACGACTGTGTTCAAGCTGTCTCCCTCCCGCCCCCGAACACCGACATAAGCGGGGCGTTCTGTATTTTGTAACATACTGTATCCTATATCAAAATATCTGTATATCAAAACAGAGCCAACTTATGCACAGTATTATTGTTTATTTATTTATCTTTTTTGTTCATCTTCTCCCCGACATGTTTCGGCAAGTAACTATGCCATTATTAAGGGGGCAATATCAAAATTACATAACATGTGCATGAAATGTGAATATGAAATGTTAAAACTTTTAAAATGCCAAACATCTCCTATAAAATTTTTTTGCTACACAATTCTCGTGCTTGTTTTGTTGCTATGGTGCTGTCTTTGGGCCTGCTGTCCCCAGTTGATGTAATTCCAAGGTTTGTGTTGTGGGACATCGCAGGTGTCAGGTCGAGTGTATCTAGTAGGAGTGTACTGGAACACGTCAGTTGATTAACATAAAATATTATATCCTATTTAACACTGGAGAAACTTAGGGTTTTACTTAAAACTGAAGATACATAAAAACTTCTGAAACATCATCACTAGTTTCCTGTCACGATTGCTATGTACAGTACGTGACACAAGGAAGCACAATTCACTAAAGAGCACGTGTGTTGGCAACCGATCAGCAAGTTTAAAGTAAGAAACACTGGGCTATAAGACTCAAGGGAGTGTATGAAAAAATTACATTATACAGCTGCCATATTGTGTTTCTGTGTTTTATCGAAGTGTAGAAAGAACCTTATAGGACTGCTGTTGGAGGTCATCATAATTTTCGTTACGGCCTGTCAGTGATGATGATGATGATGATGACGATAACATGGCGGACCTGCGAAAATGTGAGTCGGTTGCGACAACTAGTTTGGGATTCTGGAGTGAAGTGTGGCGATGAGTTTTAGATAAATATGCAGCGTTTTTTAAGGTAATATTTGTGTACTATATCAAGTAACATGTCGCCCGTGCGAAAATTTTCTTTAGCTGAGATATTTGGTTTAGGCACTTTAAACTTAGTAGACAGTAAACATTACTTATGCCATGCATTAATTGTAATTAAAAAATGCAAACAGCGGGAAGGTGCGAAAATTTGAATTCGTATTTTCTGTATTTAATGTTCACTGTTGTCAGTCCTATGCACCGGCTGTCTTTACCCCCCAGGAAATACTCATGGTACTCATTTCTGTTAGAGGCTGAGTCAACCCCAGGACCATAGTACAACCAAAAGGAGTATGTCTATATATCTGTATATCTGTAGCTATATATGTGTATATATGTACATATATCTATATATCTGTATACATCTTCAGGAACAAGTTCTTCGCAAGAATAACGTATAGCTAGAATAATGATGGCAACAGAATTTTAGAGTTCTTAATAACTAGGGCCCGGGCCGGGATAGCTCAGTAGGTATAGCGACTCGCTACGGGCTGGGCGGTCCGGGGATCGAATGCCGGTGGGGACGAGATTTTCCGCACGCGTCCAGACCGTCCCTGGAGCCCACCTAGCCTCCTGTACAATGGGTAGCGGGTCTCTTTCCCGGGGGTAAAGCGGCTGAAGCGTGATGCTAACCACCCACCCTCTCTAGCGCTGAGGTTAACCAAAGGGTAGAGCTATACCTGTACTCCTCCCTTGGCCTTGCGCCTGTATAGGGTCCCTTTTTTATAAGTAGAGTGACTCTGTGAGTTCCCTTAACTAACTAACTAACTAACTAACTAACTAACTAACTAACTAACTAACTAACTAACTCCACGGAGCAGAGGCCTTCTTGAGAAGGTAACAGTTTCTCAACTAGTCAAGAAATTCCCCGCATTTTATGGAACCCGAAGGTTCATAACCGCATTCACAAGAGCCCGCCACCTGTCCCTATCCTGAGCCAGCTCAATCCAGTTTATGTCCCCCCATCCCACTTCCCGAAGATTCGTCTTAATATTATCCTCCCATCTACGCCTGGGTCTCCAAAGTGGTCGCCTTCCCTCGGGTCTCCCCACCAAAATCCTGTATGCACCGCTCTTCTCCCCCATACGTGCAACATGCCCCGCCCATCTCATTCTTCTCGATTTGATTACCCGAATAATATTTGGTGATGAGCACAGGTCATTAAGTTCCTTGTTATGTAGTCTTCTCCACTCCCCTGTCGCCTCGTCCCTCTTAGGCCCAAATATCCTCCTCAGCACCCTATTCTCGAACACCCTCAATCTTTGTTCCTCCCTCAGTGTGAGAGACCAACTTTCACACCCATACAAAACAACAGGTAAAATTACAGTTCTGTATACCCTAATCTTTGTGTTTTTGGATAGCAACGTGGAAGACAAAAGATTCTGCACCGAATGATAGCAAGCATTCCCCGACTTCAATCTGCTTTTAATTTCTTCATGAATGGATTGTCGATTCGTTAGCGTTGCTCCCAAATACTTGAATTCTTCCACCCTTTCAAAGGATTTATTATCTATCTTTATGTTGTGATTGTGTCCTGCGTACTGATTTCGAGACATGACCATGTAGTGAGTTCCCTTAGGAACTCTTAATTATGTATTAGATAGTAAAAAGGCTGAAGTTGTACTTATACACTCATGAAGGCGTGTAGGGGGAGGAGAGGTGTAGCTCCAATCAATCTTAACCTCGGCTGTACAAGGTGACTGGTAAACATCACGCCTCAACCGCTTTACTCCTGAGAACGATCGTCGGTATGCATTGAATACGAGGCTGGGTGGGGCCAACAGGCGGTATGGACTTCTGGGGAACTGAAAAGTCTCTTGTCCCTACCGAGATTCGAAAGCTGGGCAAATGTAAAGAACTGTAATTGTAGGCCGAATGACTCTTGATTTGGTGCAGCCTGTTTTGCAGTAACGTACACAGAGTGTAAAGGCTTACAGTGCCAGACACACGCGCGCGCGCGCGCACGCACGCACAAAGAAGACTCATGTAACGGGGAGCTCAGCAAATCTTATCCCATCAGGAGTCAGTCCGTACTATTATTAGGTGCAGGGTGCGTAAAGTCTTGCGTGAGATCGGGTGTGGTTGTATACAGTGCTAATCCCCAGAGCGAGGACTTGGTTTCAATGTCCAGTTCATGCTTAAATTAATTTCCTCCTTCATCTATTGTTCTTTTTATTTCGCTAAATGAGTAAAACCTTCTAATAAGTATTTGCGAACCACAAAGATACGTAGTTTCGTCTCATAAACGAAGATTTGGCTGGCCAGATCTCGCCTACGAACTTGGTAAGGGAACAATCGCAAATCAGTAACATTGCCGTCTGCTGGAGTGTTTCGCTCTGTATTTTGTTAGATGGCGTAGAAACGTTCTGGAAGGACCTGACGCCTACAATCTTCTGTTCTGAAGAAAGAGGCAGTAGGCTTCGAAATACTGATATTACTGTCTACCAAAGTACACGGCGTCACAAGGAATTATGATCCTATACTTGATAATCGCCGCTGTCCGTTCCTTAAATCTCATGCCTAAATTGTACGAATCTTTCGTTGCTTCTCTGACTTATTCTGCCTACTCATTGTAGGTGTAGAGGATTCTTGTTGTATCCGATCACACTCAGTGACGCACACACATGCGGTAGGACTCCTCTGGACGAGGGATCGACCCGTCACAGGGACACCTACCCGCGTAAAATACGTAAGATTCACAAGAGACAGACATCCATGCCTCCGGCGTGATTCGAACCCTGAATCCCAGAAATTGAGCGGCCGCAGACCCACGCCTTGGACTGCGCGGCCACTGGAATGGGCAAAAAGTCTACTGAAATATGTAATTTTATATAGTAGTGTTGTGGTTTCGACCGCTCAAATATAGAGTCCCTGATCCTTAATTTCGCATAAGCACATATTGAAGTCTAATACAAATATAAATAAATACATACAGTATATATATATATATATATATTTGTAGAGTTCTCGTGTTTTTATTACTTAATTGGACAAAAGTATCCCTGAAGTAATTTGCATATTAAATACTAAAGAGTAATGCAATCTACACAACTATTTTTATTTGTTTTTATAATAGAAACTAGTTTTACTACTGTGAATAATTCACACGTAGAAAGAGTAATATACTTAAAGAACTAAAATTACAGCATATTAACGTTAATGAACATTAAAATTGTACTTACTAATGCTTAATGTTGGGTAATTTATTTTGGAGACTAACCATTATCAGCAACAGGTAAATAAGAAACAGATCGCTGAAATCGACAGTCCTGCCTCAAGTGAAGACCAAAGGAAATACACGAAATACGTTGCCTTTCTTTGGCCTCCGCTTGAGTTAGCAGTGCCAGTTCTTATTTTTAGAGATTTTTGTTAAATTTTTTGAGAATAAACTAATAAAAACAAGGGAAATTGCAGTCAGTTTCGAATCATAAGCTTTCTAAAAGTGTGCCTCTTGGAAAGACCCGTTCGGTAGTTCAGTAGTTCATAATGTCGTCAACAAAGCTTATCGTATTAATATACTGTATGTTACGATAGTTGCGTAGACTGCAATACTGTTCGGTGTTTCGTTTGTCAAACACAATGGGATGTCCTCTGTTTAGACTGTAATTTATATTAACCCGCAGATCATAAATGACTATTCACTTTCTTGCTCCATTTGGAGGACTTTTGCCTTGCGAGACAGGAAAATGATGGTTAACCTTTTTTTAAAGCCTGGCGGTAACTTTACGTACCACCAGGTTTAACATTAAAAATTATACGTGGTGCCCACATTGCGTTTATGTGTTTTGTACGGATCTCAGAACAAACAGCAACTTTTGCCTTATAAAACATTAAGAGACTGGTTTTTATAACCGTAGTGGAGAGTGTTTACAGCGCGGTACGCACTGAGTCGTTATATAAAACAGATACGCTTCGTGTTTAAAGAGTTAAATACATAGACGGGAATCTCCAGTGCTAGGCGTACGATTTGATTACCAAACTTTATGAAGACAATAAGTGGCATAGTTATTACCATGGATACCCGCAGACAGGGTGGAATATCCTGTGAGTAATATTTGCATTTTTGGAAACGGTCCTGAATGTTTAGTTACCTTACAGTACTTTCTGCTCCACTGCATTCCAATATTCTTGTAAGGGTGATTTGTGTGGTCTAAAACTGTAACTTACATTTTCTACTTCATTTTCATGAGGTGATGTCAGCGTGGATTAATATTGATGTTCGCAGGTGTGGACTGTAGAGATCAGGAAGGGCGTGGCTTTGATCAAATAGATATATTGGTCTAAGGAAACCCCAGTCATGATTTTAGAATCCGAGTGGAATCTGGAAGACTCCAAACCCGGTGATGCGTTGGAACACCTCAGTGTAATTTCATAATGCATCCTTCAATCTTAAACTGAGATTCCTTCCTTAGTTTATAGATCCTTTTATATCAGTGTTTTGTTATATATTGTCAGTTGGTAGTTCTTAAGCTGACTTAAGCTAACTGCCAAATACCTTGTATACTTACTCACCATCAACACAACTGTATATTGTGTTTATCAGCCGAGATACACGGCTACATATTTCAACCACTGGGTGTATCTCGTTTGATAAAACTTAATAAATATTTGTTTTGATGGTGATTGGTAAATGCCTTGTGATATATACAACACACTGGCCCTGGGGCCCACCCAGCCTTCTGTATAAAGGGAACCGGATCGTTACCGGGGGTAAAGTAGCCAGGGCATGGCGTTAACCCCCCACCCCCACCTAGCGCCGAGGTTAAAGAAAGAGTAGAACTATACCTCTACCCTTCTTCTGTGCCTTCGTTGCAGTTTATAGGGTGAAGTTTCCATTTTTTTTCCTTCTTTCTTTCCTTTTTCTCTATTTGCTTTTATTAATTTATTAAGCCGATGGTCATCAGCCCGAACTCTCGTGATTTTGAAGAAACATATTTAAGCTGTTCGTATTTACCTGTTTGGACTGTCAGGAACAAAGACTTCTATTTCCCTCATGAGTGTCCTATTTTTCGTCTTTGCAGACCTGAAGAAACAGTTCGACTCCCCACCATATTCGCAGATGGTAGAAATGGACAGGCAAACGGAGGTGAGGTGCCACCCACCTCCAGGGGTGCCTCCCCCAAGGGTGTACTGGTTGCGAAATGGAATGCCCTTGGAAACGGACACCAACCTCATTGTATCCAGTGAGGGCCATCTGCTGGTGGGCCAGGCGCGCCTGCAGGATACAGCTAACTACACGTGCGTCGCGGAGAACGTGGCGGCCAGACGCGTCAGCGAGCCTGCCCTTCTAACTGTTTATGGTGAGTAAGATTCGCGAAAAATGTTTTGAGAATGTGGATTCATGGTCCATAAACCCCTGCTGACTGATGTTGTATACCCAAGTTGTTTTCGTTTTTACTCGGTGTTAGGAACGATTCGAAATGTGGGAAGCAAATCATTGTGGGCGGGGCAGTTGTTACCAGCGTCGCCGGCCGCCAAAGTAACTGGTTTGGTGGTCTGAAAAGTACACTCATCGTCCAAACAAGTGACGTGGAAGTATTATGATCACTCCGGGCAATGAATCACCAGACGCCGCAGTCGGGTGTTTAGAATTACTCCGTCGTATCTGGAAGCTTATTGGTTCGATCTGTGTACTGTGACTGGCGTTGCTAACAGGGCTTTCGTGGGTTGTATGTTTTCCTTGACACATGGTGGCGTTGTAGCAGGCACTACCAAGTCATTCTACGTCTCTTTCAGTTCATAATTTAAGCAATAATTCTTGCATTCTGTACTTCATAACCGGAAGAGTCGACAAACCCTCTTTAGTATACCAGGAATCAGTCGATACATGGAGTTCTAAAATTCTGTAGACTGTCGATATGTGTCGAATAAACCATAATATCGATTACTGCGGCTATTTTAGAGGCAAGGAGTACGTAATTGGGGCTGACTTTGTATAAAGGCTAATGGTTGGTTGTCCAGTGCAGAATATTTCTGTAATTTGTTCAATTAGGTTAAACAATTCTGAAGGAAGAATTTTGTTCCTGTGACAAGTTTGTACGCTGGCAGTTGAGTTATATAAGGACTCAGTGTGTACCGCGCAGTAAACGCACTAAATCTCGGTTATAAAAACCAGTCTCTTAATGTTTTATAAGGCAAAAGTTGCTGTTTGTTCTGAGATCCGTACAAAACACATAAACGCAATGTGGGCACCACTTGGAATTTTTGAAAGTTAAACCCCTTGGAACGTAAAGATACCGCTAGGCTTTAAAAGTAACTGAAATAAATGTTTCGTGTGTAGAAAATCCGGATCTGAAGCAGTATATTTCAAGCTTTCTCTTCATCTATCTTTTGAGATCGTCTGCTAGCTCTGAACATCTGCTTGTCGTAATGGTTCCCGTGATGATGATGTTGTATTCGTCGGGATTAAGGCGAAGTTGGCCGCCATTTTTTTTGGAAGTCGTTAATGGAATCGGAGGACTCTTTTCACCAGCAAATTGGGCTTACATTTAAGGCAGAAACCGGTAGAATGCTACATTTGTAGCGTAGCTTCTTGTGGTGCGGAAACGTCATGAATCCGGGAAGTAGATCAGAAATACCTGGGAAGTTTTGAAATGTGCTGGAGAAGGAGAGAGAAGACCAGTTGGACCGATCTTGCGAGAAACGAAGAAGTATTACAAAGAGTCAAGGAGAAGAGGAATATCCTACAAACAATAAAACAGGAGGAGGGCTAACTGGATTTGTTGCATCTTGCGTAGAAACTGCCTTCTAAAACACGTTATTGAAGGAAAGTTAGAAGGAATGATAGAAATGAATGGAAGACGAGGAAGACGACGTAAGCAGCTAATGGATTACCTTAAGGAAAAGAGACATGTCTGTAAATTGAAAGAGGAAGCACTAGATCGCGCCTTGTGGAGAACTCGCTGTGGAAGAGGCTACTGACCTGTCATAAAACAGACTAGAAAATGAATGAATAATGGAGTTGCTGCTTCACGCCTCGCTGTGTTTGCTGACGTAATGATTAATCATAACTGTCGTGAATTTAATGAGTTGGACTCGCATGAGTTAGAAAGTGGGACAGCGTTGCTGATCCTGGAAGGCGCGTGTCTCACTGTCAACAACTGTTTCTAAGAGGCCGGCTTATTCCAAAGATACCGCCTCCTAGCCTGGCTGAGCAGATTTCATTGTCCTCAGGTTTCCACAAAAAATAATGCTCCAATAAACCGTTTACTGCAACCAAAAATGTAATATCACGCAATTTATTCACGTAAGTATGTGATTCAATAAGTGCCACTGTTGCCAGTCGTTTAAACAAGGCATCAGTCCTATTCGTCAGTTGTCAGACTTTATAAAGCCGATGGACAAGACAGGGTATAGGATTCGTTTAGGATTAGAATTCCTTACTTATGAACGAAACACGCTGTTGCTGTGCATGCGCCTGCAAAATTCCTCGTACTCAACTGGCACCACAATCAAGCCGTCGGCACTACTGTTATTTATGGCCGAGCTTTCTCCAATGCATTATTTATGCTAGGACGGACACCGCCTTTTGATTTGCAAGTTGTAAACCTCCTCCTCCTCCTCATCTCATAGCAGCAAGTAGCACGTCTTTTCCTCCACTCGACTGTAAGTGAATCGATTTTGATTTTCTAATAACGATTTTTATTAACCTTTTAAAGCCTAGCGGTAACTTTACGTACCACCAGGTTTAACATTAAAAAATTCTACGTGGTGCCCACATTGCGTTTATGTGTTTTGTACGGATCTCAGAACAAACAGCAACTTTTGCCTTATAAAACATTAAGAGATTGGTTTTTATAACCGAAGTGGAGAGTGTTTACAGCGCGGTACGCACTGAGTCTTTATATAAAACAGATACGCTTCGCCTTTAAAAGGTTAATTCAGTTAAGTAAATGCATGCAAAATAAGCGTAACGTAGTAGTGCAGTTCGAGAATGCATAAGTAATATATTTTGGTTTGGTTTCCGTTCAGTATAGCACAGCTTCCGCTCCTGTAAAGCATCGAAATTCTGGCTAGTGTAGTAACTTGATTGAGCACGTGCCAAATTACCAGCGGTGTCAATTCTTGCAAAATATCAGTCCGGTTATTTAACTGTCACTCCACTCAAAGTGAGTCAGATAATACGGAAGAGAAGCCAGATTCCCTGCGGTTCATGTAACAAGGTTTCAATCTACACGGACACTTTTATTATTATGTCGCATCCTGGACACCCACACACAGCAACTACGACAGTTCCTTCTACGTTACTCTCACAGACACTCCCACACTTTCATCTGCATGCTGACGCACTTCTCCTTTTGTTCGAGTAACTTTTCTTTTAGTGAGCAAAGTTACCCTGTCACCAGGAATGTTCCATTAACACGGGTTATTTTATGGATTTGCTACCCCTGAAATGTCTCGTTCACATCTCACGTAACGGCGTGCAGATCCCTGTTGAACTACCTCTAGTTCGTTTTTGAATATGCATGACAAACGTGCGGCGTAGTTCATATTTCATACACTTCACATCCGCTGTTCAAAATTTTAAACAAAAACGTCACGTTTCAGAGAAATGTTTTGTCCGGATGTCCAATGACTGAGACCAACACTTGTCAACGGTTGGGTTCCCTTTTCGCCGCCATCCTACCTCAAACACCCGGCTTCGATCCCAGGCCAGCCTGGTATGGGTTTTGTGATGGACAAGTGGGCTTATTTTGCTGAGACCTCCGGTTTTCCTCTTTCACCACCGTACCACCAATGCTACGTACTCATTTATCTATCATCGATGTACGCGGTGGCGCAGTTGGTTGAGGTACTGCGCTACAAACCGACAGGTCGTGCGTTCGATTCCGGATGGTGTCATTGGTATTTTTCATTGATGTAATCCTTCAGGCCGCGCTATGGACCTGGTGTTAACTCAGCCTCTAACAGAAGTGTGTAGCAGGGGTATATTCTGGGCGGTAAAGACGGCCGATGCGTTGGTTTGACGAAGTTACCATCTTTGTTTGACGATTGTCTGGAATTCTGGGAGCTCCAAACTGCTGGAACCCTCAGGGCCTGTCCAGGGCTTGCTTTATCTTAGCTTGTGCGTATGTGCGAATATAATTTTACCGAACTTTAATTTTCATTGACAAATAGCCCCTGTACACTGTCAAACGCATACTTTATGGGCAAACGAAACTTGTTGTGTTAACTCTAGCGAGATACGTTTTGACTTAATCAGTAATCAGGCTAGTACAGTCGTCGTAGTCCTTCCCTCTTCTACCTGTTCACAGCAGGTGTCGAGGTTGTTTTATTTTCACTTGATCACACTCAAACACACACCACAGTCGGTGGGACTCCTCCGGACGAGGGATCGGTCCGTCGCAGAGACCTTTACCTGTCAACACAAACGCTCACAAGAGACAAACATCCATGCCAACCTGGTGGGATTCGAACCCACGATCCCAGCAAGTGCTCGGCTGCAGACCTACGCCTTAGACCGCGCGGCCACTGGGATCGGCCAGGCTAGTATAGTAATATATAGAAATGTGAAACTGTAAAATTGTGTAAATACAAAACACCATATGTAAATTTTTATAATGTAATTCTGAATTTGTAATCGCAGGGTTAGATGTCTGATAATATTGTTCCACATTCATAATTAGTATTCAAGGTTTAATATAGGTTAATAACACCAAGTTAGTAAAGGCAAATGTTATTACAGTAATTAACCTATAGTTAACAAACTGTCAGTTAATTAAAATAGTTTTTCTGGTAAAAATGTTAATCTGTTAAAATTCTAGGTAATTATTTACACTGTTTTAAAATTCTTGTCCTCGACTGTCCATTGATATCGCTACGTGCTGAGTGCCGGATAGATTTTACGGCGCTCTACCGGACCCACACTTGGATTACATCATATTAACTATGTGTCCATGGAGCCTTTCAGCTGGGATTGCCCTTCTTTCGAATCCGCGTATCTGCGGTATGGAAACTGCATGTCACGCGACGATCCAAGCAAGGTTCCTGCGGAATGAGTAATCTAAAATGGCGGTATACAAGCTCTTGTTTTTGTAAGCTGGGTTCATTGACCCATCTGTTATTCATTTCGATAATATTTAATTCTCGTTTCGTGTACTTTTTATTAACGAGTTTCGTTTCTATGCATGAAAAGAATTGAAATGATTTTATCCCCTTTTTTACATTTTGTTTGTTTTATTTACACGTTTCGTATGAGTGTTCAAAATTTGCAGTTCAGTCTGAAACAAATCTGCGTATTCATGTTGAGGCAGGTGCAGACTAATATGTGCAAAGAAGCGCACAGACGATTAGCCAGCACTCCAACCAGACTCTTCACTAATGATGAGTTCTGGGCAGAATTCATAAGGCCCCCCCCCCCCCCCCCCAATGCACACCTCGAGACGTAGGAATATTGTACGTGTCCCTGAGAGGAAGCGTAAAGGGGCAATAAATGACAAACTGTGGCTGTTATAATTAGGCCCAACTCCAAATGGATAAAACCCCATTAGCTGATATTAACCCTTTAAAGACGAAGCGTATCTGTTTTATATAAGGACTCAGTGCGTACCGCGCTGTAAACACTCTCCACTTCGGTTATAAAAACCAGTCTCTTAATGTTTTATAAGGCAAAAGTTGCTGTTTGTTCTGAGATCCGTACAAAACACATAAACGCAATGTGGGCACCACGTAGAATTTTTTAGTGTTAAACCTGGTCGTATGTAAAGTTACCGCTAGGCTTTGAAAGGTTAATTTGCGGCTGGGCTGCATATTTTGAGTATGATGCACGTGAATTTTATTTCCTGTATTCGGTGTGATGAAATCGATAATAGTTAAAATAAAATTGAATTTAACTGGTCACCTGCAGTCTTAAAATTTAAGTGGAATTGAGTTCTCTTCGCTAACTGAATAGACAGCTGTCAGTGTAATCCTACGTAGCAAAGTCCTTGAGAAGGTAATGTTATCCAACAAGTTTCAGATTGTTCACCGCTTATGGAACCAAAGTGTTTGTTACTGTGTTCACAAGAGCCCTCCGTTGGTACTTATCTTGATGGATCCAGAACCGACCTCATATCGCATTTTAATCTTTTAAAGCCTAGCGGTAACTTTACATACGACCAGGTTTAACATTAAAAAATTCTACGTGGTGCCCACATTGTGTTTATGTGTTTTGTACGGATCTCGGAGAAGAAACAGCAACTTTTGCCTTACAAAACATTAAGAGACTGGTTTTTATAACCGAAGTGGAGAGTGTTTACAGCGTGGTACGCACTGACTCCTTATATAAAACAGACATGCTTCGTCTTTAAAGGGTTAATAATGTGTAAATTATAGGCTGTGTGGTAAGTACTGATTCGTATCGAGAAGACAGATGCCGGAGTTTATATTGTAGCATATGACGCCGTGCAGTCCTGTAGAATTGTATTAACTCTTCGAAAACAGTTGCTGCCTACATCTTCAGGATGGAATATTGCTACGCTACACGTCATCATATCCCATAATGCAGTTAATTTTCATTTTCTCCGTCACCAGAACCTAAAATCTCACTGAGATATGCCTGTATTTATTTACACGAAATTTAACGATTTATAAGCTCTTGGCCGGTTTTACTGACACATAATCACTTACGCCGGTCCCAGTGGCCGCGCGGTCTAAGGCGTAGGTGTGTGGCCGAGAGCTTGCTGGGATCGTGGGTTCGAATCCCACCGGGGGCATGGATGTTTGTCTTGTACAGTGTTTGTGTGTTGTCAAGTAGAGGTCTCTGTGACGGGCCGATCCCTCGTCCAGAGGAGTCCTACTGTCTGTGGTGTGTGTCTGAGTGTGATCTAGAAACCTCCTAAAGGGGGCGGCCTAGGCCTGACTTGGGCTGTTGCGCTACAGGAAAGAAAGAAAGAAAGAAAGAAAGAAAGAAAGAAAGAGACAGAAAGAAAGAAAGAGAAAGAAAGAAAGAAAGAAATAGAAAGAAAGAAAGAGAAAGAAAGAAAGAGAAAGAAAGAAAAAAGAGAAAGAAAGAGAAAGAAAGCAAGAGAAAGAAAGAAAGAAAGAAAGAGAAAGAAAGAAAGGAAAGAAAGAAAGAAAGAGAGAGAAAGAAAGAAAGAGAGAGAAAGAAAGAAAGAAAGAAATAGAAAGAAAGAAAGAAAGAAAGAGAAAGAAAGAAAGAGAAAGAAAGAAAGAAAGAACGAAAAAAGAGAAAGAAAGAGAAAGAAAGCAAGAGAAAGAAAGAAAGAAAGAAATAAAGAGAAAGAAAGAAAGAAAGAAAGAAAGAGAAAGAAAAAAAGAAAGAGAAAGAAAGGAAAGAAAGAAAGAGAAAGAGAGAGAAAGAAAGAAAGAAAAAGAAAGAAAGAAAGAAAGAAAGAGAAAGAAAGAAAGAGAAAGAAAGAAAGAGAAAGAAAGAGAAAGAAAGAAAGAGAAAGAAAGAGAAAGAAAGAAAGAGAAAGAAAGGAAAGAAAGAAAGAAAGAAAGAAAAAGAAAGAACGAAAGAAAGAAAGAAAAGACATAATCACTTAATGCACAATATGCCGCTGTTTGCCATTTTCATTATTCTTACAGTGATACGTTTCGGATCTTGCCTAATGGAGAGGCTGTTGCCTAATGAGGCGCTTATGAGTTATGTGTGCCGTCTGTTTGAGGAGGATATATCGTGACCAGTCACAGTGCGCTAGCTGTCGTAATACTTTTACTGACTGCAGGCCAGAGAAGGGGAAATGCAAATCGCATGTCTTGATCGCGGATTACCATAGAGGGAAGGACAGGCAGGTTGTCGTATCAGCTGGCGTACGCTGGAATCCAGCGCTCTTTATGTACACTCATGTGTACTGTGTTCTCAAATACAATCAATTCTCTTTCCTTGGGGGGAGATAGAGACCACGTTTGTTGTGTGTGTGTAAAGCAACAGGTTCTTCCAGGTCGCTATCCAAAAACACAAAGATTAGGGTATACAGAACTATAATTTTACCTGTTGTTTTGTATGGGTGTGAAACTTGGTCTCTCACACTGAGGGAGGAACAAAGACTGAGGGTGTTCGAGAATAGGGTGTTGAGGAGGATATTTGGGCCTAAGAGGGACGAGGCGACAGGGGAGTGGAGAAGACTACACAACGAGGAACTTAATGACCTGTACTCAGTACCAAATATTATTGGGGTAATCAAATCGATAAGAATGAGATGGGCGGGGAATGTAGCACGTATGGGGGGAAAAGAGAGGTGCATACAGGATTTTGGTGGGGAGATCTGAAGGAAGGCAACGACTTGGGAGACCCAGGCGTAGATGGGAGGTTAATATTAAAATGGATCTTCAAGAAGTGGGATGGGGTGGCATGGACTGGATTGAGTTGGCTCAGGATAGAGACAGGTGGCAGGCTCTTGTGAATGCAGTAATGAACCTACGGGTTCAATAAAATGCGGTGAATTTCTTGACTAGCTGAGAAACTGTTAGCTTCTGAAGAAGGCCCCTACTCCGTGGAGTTAGTTAGTTAGTTAGTTAGTTAGTTAGTTAGTTAGTTAGTAAGTAAAGCAACAGCTTTTTTCAGTTTATAAACTGGAGCAAAATAATCGCACATGAGTGTCACTGACATCAACTGTATCATAATTGGCAACAGCTAGGACCTTTCCCGCCCCCTCGTATCGGGCGCCTCTTATTTCTCATCAACAGCTGCAGACTTAATCCTATTTACATAATTTTGTTTAATTGCACGTAGATCGTTTTAGCAGTTTTATTTCTTATAGGATATGCCACAGCCTAAAGTGCCATCTCGGCGGACATTGCTCGCGGTACATCAATAGCGGTAGACAGACACTTTGTGAGAAACGAAATATTCAAGTGGTCTCACGACTCGCATGGAAACCACAGCCGATTTCAATACAACTTTGTAGTTTGTTATTTCTTTTTGATGTAGTCGAAAACCCAGCTTTCTATATTTGCTCCATTCAGATAGAAGTGTAATATCGCGTTTTATTTTTCTTTTTTTGCAGTAGGTTGATCAGTAAACATAGAAAGCTTCAAGTATTTCTGTTAATTCAAAAATTCATGAAGAGTTCTCTTGATATGTTGTAAAAGAAATATAGTGGGAATGAATACTGAGGGAACGGAAAACTAAATGTTACTTCAAACTACATAATAATGCCCTTGAACTTTGAACTACCTCTGATGGAGTCGTTCCAACTTCATGTTCCCTTTTCTGCCAGCCGAGTAAACAGCCTCACACAAATCTTGTGTGACTCTTGTGGACGTCACAGTCTTGCGGCGATGCATGGCGTCGCCTTCTCTTGACCTGGCCGTCACCCAACACAAGGAGGAGAGGAGGGAACCACACAATTTACTGCAAATTGGAATCGATGCTTTGGCTGGCTACCTTTTATACTCCATTCTACAACCATCTTCGACAACAGCTTCATGGTCTATTTTTGTTTCTTTTTGTGTTGCAGCTTTTGCTTTGTGAAAGGGGTTTCACGTATTGTTGCCACTAATGCACTTAAGCGGCAAATAATTTATTTTGCTTCGGACATTTTTATGCGTTAAAAAACCGTTTCGAGAAAATTGAAAATTGGTGTGTAAATTGTTATAAAGTAATTTTTTTTGCCACAGTAATAGTGTTTTGGGAACACTGTATATGTTACAACACAACGCAATATGTGTTTATGTTATTTCAAAACGTGTCTGCTGCGACTTCTCGATTTGCATGTAAAACATACATGAAGGGCACGGACTGTTCTCGACTTCATTGTTTTACTCCTGTTAAATGACACAAAAGACTAATTTTATACAAGCTTATTGAGAAGTTGTGAACACTACTAATACCAGCAAACGCCGATGCAGATGGCCATGCGATCTAAAGCGGAGGTGTGCGGCCTCTGAATTGCGGGGATTTCGGGTTCGAATACCGCTAAGGCTATGGATATTCGTCTCTTCTGTTTGTTGTGTGTTGTGTAGGTAGCGGCCTTTGCTACGAGCTGATCACTCGTTCAGACGAGTCCCTATCGCGCATGCGCGTGTAATTGTTTGTGACATAGAACCTCAACAGTGAGGCATCCTAGGCCCGAGTTTGGTTGTTGCACAACAAAAAATATACAAACAAATGTCATTTGACAACAGTGACTCCCCTTCCCCCCCACACACACACACATATTCTCGTATTGTAATCATGTTGTATTGTAATCAAATAAGTCCAACTCGGTTATAACGTCATGAAAGGGACTGAATATTTTGTGTCGTTATAAACGAGTGTTGTTATAACCGAGAAGTATAATGTTATGGTTAACAGTGAGGACTTAATTGGTACTACAGAACATTTGACGCTATAGACGAGGTTTCGTATTAACCGATGTCTTCATAAACGGGTTCGACGGTAATATGTTTGAACACCGTGTCACATCATAAACACTATAACATATTTGTCACCATGAAGATGGAGGCAGCGCGTTTTTTCAAAGCGTCGGTTTCAAGTTATGATCATACATGGTGCTGATATCCAAAGACTGTTGTTTGATTAACACCGGCCATGACGGACTCAAAACGTATACAAATTTAATGTTATCCCATTGCCTTTCTTTTTAAAGTTTCCCGAAATCTCACCAAAATCCGCCCTCAGCTACAATCCCAGTTCATGTTCACAATACTGGGTTACCTGTGTGAGCTACGTCTCTTCCTTATACGTGCTGATTCATGTAAGACACCCCCGTCGTTGGGGCTTATAATTTCGTAACGCGTGCACTGAACAATGACGTAAAATTAACGTGACACGTATAATGAATTCATGATGAACTTCTTGCATCGTCCTTAGGTGCAAATAATGTTGTTGAGCAGTTCATTTCCAAGCACCTTTCACGTACATATTTCCATCAAACTAGCAAGGACTCATTATGCATTAGCTTCATTACCTTTTCATCTTAAACCGGAAGTATGCAGAGCTCTCTGTCTGCATATCCGGGAACCGTAACGGAAGTATACCACATCTACTGTTGACGTCTCTTGCGGTGTAGCTCTGGTACTGTTTGTTTCCATTCTTCCCTCTGTGGGCCACATGTTGGTAGCTGTGTTTTTTTACAGAACTCATTTAAAAGTTCAAAAAAAAACACAAGCACAAAAAATATACCCTTTCCCTTTAGGTTCTGTACACACACACACACACACACACACACACACACACACACACACACCGTTNGGCCACATGTTGGTAGCTGTGTTTTTTTACAGAACTCATTTAAAAGTTCAAAAAAAAACACAAGCACAAAAAATATACCCTTTCCCTTTAGGTTCTGTACACACACACACACACACACACACACACACACACACACACACACACACACACACACAGAGAAACCCATAACATTCCTCCTTATTGATTTACCCACCCTGTTTTTCGCATAAGTTGCCGCCAATAAATAATTGTATGCTAAGATATTTGTGGTGTTGGTTTCAAATTGTTTTGACAGACAGAACGATATGATGTTTTGGGGCTTTATCACCCTTACAATCTGTTCTCTGTTGTACACATCACAGGTTGTACGGAGCTGTACTGCAGTTTTTTTTGGCGCGAAGAAAAATATATTAGAAATACTAAATTGTTTGTTTTCGTTCTGTGTCAGTTGCTGACAAACGAGGCACGAGATTTAGAAGTAAATGGAGGTTTATCCAGAAACCAAATATTTATTCAATTCTTGATGTTAATTCCAGGAATGTCAATGGAATTCCACCTTTCGGTCCCACATCAGTTTATTTATGTAGTTCTACTGGGAATGCGCGTCAGATTTTCACAGCAGTTTTTTTTCGCGTTATAACGCAACGTCGCTGCCTGCTGCGCTGTAAATTAAACAGCTCTTCGTTGAAATGGTAATGAGTTTTGAGATTTTCACAGAAATTATTAGGGCGATTGTGCAGAATTGCGAAAAGCGAGTATTAGCATCGCTATGTCTGTCTGTCTGTCCGCATGGAACAACTCTGCTCCACTGGACGGATTTTCGTGAAATTTTGATATTTGGGGATATTTGGAAAATCTATCGAGAAAATTCAAGTTTGACTAACATCAGACAAGAATGGTGGGCACTTTACATGAAGACGTATGTAAATTTATGATAACATGCACGACACTCAACCAACATGATGCATTGTATTCTTCCTTAGATATTTATATTACAACAGTGAGTAGTGTTACATGTTTCAATCAACAGGGGATCATCATCACGGAAATGTATCATATATTATAGCATAAAGGTTGTTCTCTGATGATGATTTCTTGTGGATAGAAACAGGTAGGAATGCTCATTTCTGTGTAATAATATAATATAATATAATATAATATAATATAATATAATATAATATAATATAATATAATATCTAAGGAAGAACATTGTGCATTTTGTTGGTAGAGTGCTGTGAATTGGTTATCGACGATGCAAGGAAAGAACATCGTAAAATTTATGACATTTCGCTGAATTCTTCTTATAATGAGAGACGTTTCGGACAAACGTTGTAGTGAAAATCAAAACATTTTATGTTCATTGTGTGTTCTGGAGCTTAGTGTTATGTATTTTGGTAAACAGACACAGAAGATACACTTTTTACTCTAAAGAGTGATGCTTCATGTTCCTCCGAAACATAAATACTTACCTACCCATCTAAACGGCGTCACATTCCAGAAGACATTAAGGCTACAAGTTCATTTATTTTGTTCTGTGGGTTCCATTACGCGCACAAGCAATGTAGGCTGAAATAAATATACTGACTTGATATTGAATGCGACTCTGAAAGCGTTATTAAATAAATCATAAGTAATTACACCCCAAATAACGATAGAGGACTTAGAGGTACTGCCTTGGTAAATAATGGCCGGTCTACGAGAAATGTAACACCGTCACTGACCATTGATCATCCCGAACAAAAACTCCGTCTGCTGTCCAGTCCGCTTAAAGGCCCCTCGAATATCCTCTGTGCTTAGAGGAGAGTAAATCTGGTAGTTTATAGTCCAAATCTCCTGTCGTGGTGGGACTGGGTAGCTCAGTCAGTGCACTGGTTACAAACTGGAAGACTTCGGTTCGTTTACCGGTAGAATTAGCGTTTCTATTTTCACCACCCATACCCCTCAATGTCCTCTGTGATGTCGCAGAGTGTGCAGCTGCCGCTGCTGATACGAAGACCGCGTGGAGCTGTGTGGGCCAGCTTTCCACCACTCCGCGTGTGTTCGTGGCGTGATGCTTGATTATGTCCAAGAACAAATTTACTTCTTCAGCTACTGTTTTAATTGTCGCATATAAATAAAATGTTGATCTTCATGTAAGATAAAGTGCGCCATTAGGCTTAGGTCGAACTCCATAATTTACGTAGCACAAACAGAAGCAGGTGTAACTGTCTTCATAAATGTAAGTTATGGCCGATGTTTGGAAAGCGGCACACTTCTTGCGTATTTATTCATAAGCAGTTTTTGCTAAACATTTTGTGGTAACTAATGAACGTAAATTAATTCTTAACATTTCTTTGTGGATAAAACAAGACCTTACATATCATACGTTCAGCATTATCAATTTGACATTGTTGGTACGTCGCATTATCAGAATATTCTGTAAGGCGTCTCAGGAGTAGATTTGGCCTATTTCAGTAATTCTGAATGGAAATGTGACGAGTTTCGTTTGAACCGTAACACTACAGGGGGTTTTGTAGCTAAACTCACAATTTACGACCGGTAGTGTCGTTTAATTTTATACCACAATTAACCCTTTAAAGACGAAGCGTATCTGTTTTATATAAGGACTCAGTGCGTACCGCGCTGTAAACACTCTCCACTTCGGTTATAAAAACCAGTCTCTTAATGTTTTATAAGGCAAAAGTTGCTGTTTGTTCTGAGATCCGTACAAAACACATAAACGCAATGTGAGCACCACGTAGAATTTTTTAATGTTAAACCTGGTCGTATGTAAAGTTACCGCTAGGCTTTAAAAGGTTAAAGAACGTCTCTGTTTATCTTAGACACATAACATTATTTCCCTTTCAAGAGTTCCTTCGAATTATATTTGTCATTATAGACTGTTTCTGTTATTCCCATGCAATTCTTTTTCGGAACCCTGGGGGGTTCTGCGGACTACAGTTTGAGAACCACCGAACTAAATCTTTATGGATGGATCCCGCCCTGTGTCTAGCCAATTTTAACTGGGGTCAGTTATTATTCTAAAGCTCAGACGGCCGGGGTAACACCTATTGACTGATTTTTAGGTTTAGCTTCAAAGCGTGATGACAGTGGTGTATTGTAATGGATGTGACCGATGATTGGGGCATTTTAATCCTCCCAGTGTAAAATATTTACATCGTTTTGGAGAATAGATCTCTCTCTCCCTTCGTGTGGTGGGGGGGGGGGGGGGTTGGTGGTGAAAGAAGCTGGTGGACATTTTAGAAAGAACCTGAAATTCGCCAACCACAGTAGGTTTGCCTCTACCATTTTCACTTGAAGATGGAGACAGATCCATTTTCAGAAACTTTTGCCTTGTTTAGCCTGAGAGGATAGATTATGCCCAAAATGTTGGTAAGGATTATTACAGATTTTAGGATTTTTGTGTATCATTTGGCTAAAAGGGAACTGATTTAAAAAAATAGGCCTTATATAGGGTGTTGGTGCTTGGAATGAATTCGTCTGGTTCAGAACAGAGTCAAATGAGGGCTTCTGTAAGCACAGCAATGCATATTTGTGAACCATTAAAGGTACGGGGAGGTTCTCTTTATCTTGTCAGCAGCTGCTGGCCGCCCAAGAAGGTGTGTGTTGCACTCCGTTCGTAAAAAACGCAAGGAGCCTTGCCTCTCTGTTGCGACAACCCTACCCCTTGTTTTGAGCCCTGGAAGGGGTATATAATTCATGGTGCTCTTTTGACAAGTCACCCTGTTTAATCTCCTATGAAAAGAAGAGTGGGGAATCCAGACGCTGCTTTTAACATTCCTAGGTTTTGAGATATGCGCTCTTCTGGGGTGTTACGCAGCGTCGAGTGGTGAAGTTAGAGGGAAAGGATTACCACTCGACGCTGCGTAACACCCCAGAAGAGAGCTGACCCCTTCAACATCGCGGCGGAAGCCTGAAATCTCGGATTCCTGGGTTTTGATCGCAAAACACTTCCTACCATTTCTTTGAAGTTTTAACCCTTTCTTACTGTCATAATTTGACATGAACATTGAGATTTGTAGCAAACTTAAAGAAACGAGGCACACTTTAACCTGATCCAACATTGTACTGTTATGTGTGGTTTTATAAATTCATTCATTCATTCATTCATTCATTCATTCATTCATTCATTCATTCATTCATTCATTCATTCATTCATTCTGTAGTTTGTCTTACGACAGCTCCATAGCCTCGTCCAAAGCGAGTTCTCCACAGAGTGCGATCAAGTGCTTCCTCTTTCAATTTCCAGTATCTGCTTACTTGTTCTTCCTCGTCTTCTCGTCACTTCTATCCATCCTTCTACCTTTCCTTCAATAACGTGTTTCAGAAAGCAGTTTCTACGCAGGACATGACCAATCCAGTTAGCCTTTCTCGTTTTTTATTGTATGTGGGATGATTTTATAAATGTTTTTATAATCAAATGGGTATAAATTTTTTTATACGACTGACTGAGGACAGCGCTGTGGACAGCAGACAACGTGTGTCTTTTGCGTTTTATAGGCACGGCTATTCAAGTTGTGGTCCGCGACGGACAGTTCGTGATTTCATCGATATTTGTGTTTCGCGACGCATGGAAGCAAAGTCTTGTTTCCCTTAAGCCGGATACAGATGTAAGCACTGACGAATAACCAAACCACTCTCTCTTAACAGTTGTACGTGTTCTTGTCCATATGCACTTTCAACCGACATCCGTCAGTCCACGTTTGTCATTCGTCACGATTAGTATGCATAAGTGCAAGCGTTTCGGCGAACCGTACAAAGTTGAGCATGCGAAGTGATTCGTCAGAGCTCATTGGCATGCGCTGTCATGTATGTAGCGGCATTATATGTCTCTGTGCCCATCTGTTCGTAAATTCGCTATATCTCTGCTTCCCGAAGCGCATACTGTCACACCCCGTTCAAAATATTTAGAATCCAAAGCCACAGTCATGCGTTCCGGTTTCGTCTTTGTCATGTACTGGGTTAAAATCTCGGGCTATTGAAAGCGCTGCTAAATAAAGAACAAATATAAATGACACGTGTACAGTGAGCTGTATTGTTACGTAAGAAGCAATATGGGCTATCAGATTTAATGAAAATTTTAAACGAAACTGTTAAGCGTGTCGCTAATTCTTTCCTCGAACACTCTATATTGATTACCGGTTTATTACCAATTAATGAACGCAGCGTAATAACTTTTTAGAGAGTTTAGTTGATACGCCACCTGTTGTGACATTAGTAAGCCCTGTATTTTCCCCACACCGTATAAGCTTTCCGCGTGATTTTGAGAACAAACAGCCCTTACATTCCTAAACAGCATTGACTGACTCTTTTTTGTAATGAAGACGGATTTTTTCCCCGGGGGGGTACGATATACAGTTGAGAGTATTTTCTGCCTTACAAAGTGCTTGAAAAGTATTAATTTTGGTCACAGAATTTATGATTTTATAACAGCTGCATACCAAGATTGTACAATTTGTTGAAAACGTATTTTGGAAACTCAGATGTGTAAGATTATCTACAGGGTGTATTAACCTTATTTCGGAAAGACAGTCCCACCTTAAGATTATGGCCGAATGGCTGATTGTAGGACGACTACCAACAAAGTTCAACGTAGGGCCTATATACTAGAGTAACTGCTGTAAAACCGAAATTGTCCAACACCAGGCCTAACCAAACGAATTGAGTATATGAATTTTGATGCCTAATGAAATATTAAGAGTCGGTATGACGGAAGGCTGGAGACAAGATTAACCCTTTAAAGAGGAAGCGTATCTGTTTTATATAAGGACTCAGTGCGTACCGCGCTGTAAACGCTCTCCACTTCGGTTATAAAAACCAGTCTCTTGCAAGTGGTCTGTTGCACTCAGGCTTCCCCACAAAAACTCCGTACGCACCTGTGCTCTTCTGTATACGTGCCACATGCTCCGCCAATCTCATTATTCTTTGTTCGATTACCTGAATAATATTTGGTGAGCCCCTCTTCACGTAGTCCGCTCCACTGCCCTGCTACCTCGTCTTAGGCCCAAACACCTTCCTCAGCTTCCTGTTGTTAACCTTTTAAAGCCTAGCGGTAACTTTACGTACCACCAGGTTTAACGTTAAAAAATTCTACGTGGTGCCCACATTGCGTTTATGTGTTTTGTACGGATCTCAGAACAAACAGCAACTTTTGCCTTATAAAAGATTAAGAGACTGATTTTTATAACCGAAGTGGAGAGTGTTTACAGCGCGGTACGCACTGAGTCCTTATATAAAACAGATACGCTTCGCCTTTAAGGGGTTAAGCATTATCAGTACATATTCCTCCCTCAGTGTGAGAGACCTAGTTTCACACGCACACAGAAGTTTTGGTACGACAAAGTGATAACACCGCGTCGCCCAACAACTAGACTTCCGAATTTCTAGTGTGTTAGTGTTTCACACCTCTAGAATGCGATGTGATATCAGAGTTAGTGCTAGGCAACCAGCATTCTCATTACGCAAGGGGCAGAATTACAACCGCAGTTGTGCCGCCAACATGGCCATATCCTGAATACTAATACGTGTACCGAGCTGGTTACACTGTTTACACGGCTAAGCTTCTTGCTGTGTTTTTCATATGTTATCCTTGTCGTGAATAAATCATTTACAGCGGTATTTATAATGCGTAAATATGATTTATATGTTGTTATGTTACACACGCGGGTACGGTGAGTGTGCGTTACACAGCCAATGATGCTCCAGTCCTTGTGAAAGTGCGAGCCCCACATGTCTTGTAAATTCTCTCAAAATGTCTTTTTCCCCAGTCGCGATATGCATAAAACATGAATTTGAAAATAAGGGTGGGTTATTAACTGTTTAAGTTCACGGTGGTGAGTATATTGCCACCTGCTTTAACATTAAGAATTTATGAAGTTTACCAACCAACCAATTAAATAACGAACGAACGAACCAACGAACCAACCAACCAACCAACGAAGAGAATAACTAACCAACCAACCAACCAACCAACCAACCAACCAACCAACCAACCAACCACCTAATCAACTAGCCAACTAACCAACCAACTAAAGAACAAACTAACTAACCAATCAACCAACCAACCAAAAAACCAGCCAGCCAACCAACGAACTAACCAACTAACCAACCAACTACCTAACCAACCATCTAACCAACCAACCAATGAACCAATCAACTAACTAGCTAGCTAGCTGACTACCTACCTACTTACCTACCTACCTACCTACCTACCTACCTACCTGCCTGCCTGCCTGCCTGCCTGCCTGCCTGCCTGCCTACCTACCTACCTGACTGACTGACTGACTGACTGACTAACTAACTAACTAACTAACTAACTGACTGACTGACTGACTGACTGACTGACTGACTAACTAACTACATGGAGCAGAGTAAATGTATGCGAGATTTCACTTTCCACATCGGCTGTGTTTAGAGTCCGAAGTCTTCTGGAATGTGACGCTGTGCCGATCGCTAATGTTTCGAGAAGTACTGCCTTCATCGTCAATGGGTGATGAGTCCCCTGGACCTTTTCGCATAACCTTGAAGATGGAGGCAATGCAGTCCTTCGAAACGCCGGCAAAATCTAACCCAGCAACACGACATTGCATACCAGAAGACCGGAATCAACAAATCCAACTTTAATCTTTTGCCTTAGGGTCGACGGCGTATCGACGGAAAAGATGAATTAACAAACAAGAATATTAGCAACCGGGAACTGAAGTTAGGACCGTTGGTTGAATGTCGCCTTTAAGGCAGTAAGATACGTATTTCCAAGACGGCTTCTGACGTAATATAAACATTCCTCGAGAGTACTTCTCCCGTGATAGCCACAGGGATGATTAAAACACAGGATCTCATTTAAGCCTCCCTCCCTCCCTCCCTCTTTATCCTCAGTATTACCACTTCCCCCTCTCCCCACTTTCGTGTTCCTCTGTCGCCGAATATGAAATTACTGCGGGGACCAGACAAGAGACGGCGTGAAGTGGTACAACCTCTGAATGAAGGCCACCCATTTCATACAAGAGGGCGGTTGGTTTCCATAGTCGTCAAGAGGCAAGCAGCAGCCGAGGATTTCGTACTTACGCTGCTGACTGTGGCATGAAAGTAAAGGAAAGTGAACCGTAGCAACCTAATCAAGGTTACCTTAAGCGTCTAATAACGTGGCAGTGCAGAATGTTGCATAAATCAGTTGTGGAACTTGAGGGTTGATGTGGGCCGTGGGCTAAGACAGTGGGTTGAGAAGAGACTTTAGTAGGGGGGAGATTAATAATAATAATAATAATAATAATAATAATAATAATAATAATAATANAGGGGGGAGATTAATAATAATAATAATAATAATAATAATAATAATAATAATAATAATAATTTACGTCGCACCTTTGTTCTTTAAACGAACACAGATTTCAATTTTGGAGCTGGAAGAATCACGCTGAAGTGAAAAAAAAAATGAAAATTGTTTTATTAATAATAAATGCGCCTCTTCCGACTTATGGGGATCTAGCGCCCCAGCTGCTGTATTTGAAACTCACCGTTCCAAATCCCATTACCTTTTGACCTAACCGGCACATGTCTTAGACAAAGCCGAACTTCTCTTTCAGTAGACCGCTCCCGAACTGACACATGCCCAAAACTCAGCCGAAGCGTTGCAAAATGTAGCGAGCTTACTCGAAACCGACTTTGAACAGATTCTTCCAATTTCATTGCTGTTCCTTTTGCTATTCTCCTCACTGTGCCCAGTTTTAACATATAACGTATTTTGCAGTTATTCCTGTCGGTGCATCACGATATTATGAATGGTTTGAGGCGGTATATTTTATTGAAACCTCCTATTACAACAGAAGACTCACTTCGTGATTTGGGTATATTTGGCTGTACCTGGCATCTAAGGTGAAGGTAAAGGTTCGCCCTATAACAATCTCTGAGGGCCCAAGAGGGGGAGTAGAGGTATAGCTCTACCCGTCTGTGAGCATCGGCACGAGGAGGGGATGGGGTGCCTAGCCCCACGCCCCGGCCGCTTTACCCCCAGGAAAGAGACCGGGTACCCATTGCACAGGAGGCTAGGTGGGCCCCAGGGCCGGTCTGGACGTTGCGGAAAATCTCGCCCCCACCGGGATTCGATTCCCGGACCGTCCAGCCCGTAGCGAGTCGCTATAATGACTGCTCTATCCCGGCCCACCTCTACCTGGCATCTAAAATTTTTTTTTTTACGCTGCGGGAGCTTATGGGGGAGTTGAGTTACTAGCAACTCCAACTATTCTTAATTTAAGCATTGAAGAGGGGGGGGGGGCCCAATGGTCAGCGTCACAAGACAGTCACTTTATCTAAGGAGAAGGAGCGCCCGGAACTCATTGTACCTGATGGACAATTTGAAGAAGAATAAAATTTCTTGCCCTGCCGGGATTCGAATCCCGTATAGTCCAGCCCGTAGCCTAGTCACTGTACCGACTGAAGTCTCTAGCTCGTCTCGTAGTACGAAATGACACTCAAATTTTTTCCTCGTTCAGAACACGGTATGTTGAAATATACAGATGTCATCTGTGAAACATTTCAGCCGGCCGCTGTGGGCGTGACCGTCAAAGCGCTATGGCTTTAGTTGCTTCCGTCGTCGGTTCGAATTCCTTCACGTGAATGGAGCATGAGAAAATTTGTGACTACCTCTAGTCATTCTTGCCATTGTCACAGGTGCTCCGCCCCCACAAAAGGGTTCCGATTAATCTCCAGTATAGCCTAAACACACCCTGTTCGACAATCACGTGATACTGTTTAAACGTTCTGACATTTATAAATACAGCTACCTACGTAGATGCCCAGCTAAGCAACCAAAAAGCTACACAGCTCCCCACTGTAGCTATGCAGTTAGCTGCCAATTAATTACGTAGTTGAATGTGTAATCTAGCGCCTCAGTTAACTCATCCCGTTATGTAGCTAACTGGCCACTTAGGTGACACAAATTTTCTAAACAACTTGTACATAAAACTGAGTAACTGACGAAGTAACGTAACGTCGGAATTAATTCGTTAACCCTTTAACCTTTTAAAGCCTAGCGGTAACTTTGTATACGACCAAGTTTAACATTAAAAAATTCTACGTGGTGCCCACATTGCGTTTATGTGTTTTGTACGGATCTCAGAACAAACAGCAACTTTTGCCTTATAAAACATTAAGAGACTGGTTTTTATAACCGAAGTGGAGAGTGTTTACAGCGCGGTACACACTGAGTCCTTATATAAAGCAGACACGCTTCGTTTTTAGAGGGTTAAAGACGAAGCGTATCTGTTTTATGTAAGGGCTCAGTGCGTACCGCGCTGTAAACACTCCACTTCGGTTATAAAAACCAGTCTCTTAATCTGTTATAAGGCCAAAGTTGCTGTTTGTTCTGAGATCCGTACAAGACACATAAACGCAATGTGGGCACCACATAGAATTTTTTAATGTTAAGCCTGGTCGTATGTAAAGTTACCGCTAGGCTTTAAAAGGTTAATTAGGTATCTTACTACCTAGCCAAATAGCGGCTTAGGTAGCTAACTGAATGGGGCAGGGTGTTCTTACAAATCGATGCTATTTAATTGCTCATGAAATTCAGTGCACCTTTGGAACTCTATCACCTGTTCAAAAGAGCCGGCAGATTTATCTTAAGGCAAAATTTTAATACGATCGTTTTTCATACAGAAGTTCCACTAATATGATCCTGATGCAGAAAGCCTGTTGGCGTATAATTTTGCACACACTGAAGCGTAAAGACGCGTATTAGAAGCAATCAACCGTGTATCAAACAACTGTCTGGGACAGACAAAAAACGAGCCTCTTTATTGTTATAGATAACAGATTTTCATATTGTTAAGGCAGACTATGATTAAAACACAGCTTAGGGGCGAGTAGACGTTACAGTAGTAATTTTACAGACGCATTTCCTTTCACTGAGCGTGCGACTATTCACATAATATCGTCACTTGACTTAGGATTAAATGCAGTTTGCATATTGCAAAATGCACTTAATGCCAAGCCGTAGAGTTGCCTACATTCCGTAACCTTTTAAAGCCTAGCGGTAACTTTACATACCACCAGGTTTAACATTAAAAAATTCTACGTGGTGCCCACATTGCGTTTATGTGTTTTGTACGGATCTCAGAACAGACAGCAACTTTTGCCTTATAAAATATTAAGAGACTGGTTTTTATAACTGGAGAGTGTTTACAACGCGGTACGCACTGAGTTCTTATATAAAACAGATAGGCTTCGTCTTTAAAGGGTTTGGCGGCTTGCAGGTACTTCCTCGTTTCAGTTGGGAAAGCAAAACCCAAGGAAACTGTCTTACCGTTATCAGTACTGTGTGGTGATGGGTTTATGGGCTTTATCCATCGTCCAAAGAGTAAAATATTAAAAATATTAAATAATTAGAGATCACAACGTTTCGGAAGCTGGTTCTGCCTCCGTCCTCAGGTGAATGGAAGGGGAGAAGAGAAGAGCACCTATTCTGTTGGGCCCCTTAGACAGAGCTAGCCTCCATCACTGGATAATATTTTTAATATTTTCTCTTCGGACGGTGGATAAAGTCCATAAACCCATCACCACACAATATTATTCACCATCGTTAATACCTTTTAGGACTTTATCATTACGTTTAGGATTACGTGAATTGTGCAATATGCATGCTGGCAATCCTAAACCTGATCATCAGCAAGTTTGTTTTATTTAGTACGGTTTAGAGACTTAAGTCTTTCTTGACGTGTGGACCTCCCGGAATACAAGGAGGAACCTCGTGGAGAGGCTGAAACTCCCTCTCAGACAATAGTCCATCGAGATGTACACGTGTATGCACACACACACACACACACACACACACACACACACACACACACACTCAGTATTTACGGCACTTCCCTTACGCCTCTCCAAACAAAAACATGTTCAACATTACCCAATACGCCTCTTACATACCAACAGAATAGACAAGAATACCCCCTGTTTCGGTTAAAATATGTCCTGATTCTTAGTGTTAGCTTTCACCACACAGAATGGGGAAATTGATAGTATCGGGTATGTACGTGGAGAAAAAGGAGAGGTGGAGGATAGAAACAGTGGAACGCCATCAATGAAGTATGTAATGAAATGAAATGCTTGGTCCGTTTTCATCAGTGTGTTTGGATTCTGTTTCAATTTCCTGGACTTGGTAAAATAGGAGAGGGGAGAGAATACTATCAGAGGATTGAGAGGAAGAGAGAAATACCAGAGAGTACCCGGTGTTATTTCGTGCAAGAATGTTTTAACGTCACAATTCTGTATCTCAATAGAGAGGATTTTTTCCTTATAAAAATTTCTCAGAATTTGTAATATTTTCTGTTGCTGTGGTTATAAAGATCTAACTTGAGGTTGGTCAGCATGGATCACACAACATTACTTCCTCACAATATTGACACTGTACTTGCGTGCGTTTCTCAAACTTAAAACTTTCGTTACTTTGGTTACTGTTGTCACTGTGGTTGTTCTCCCTGCTATAATACTGTACTATACTATATACAGTCGAACTCGGTTATAACGTCATTAAAGGCACTGAATATTTTGTGTCGTTATAAAGGAGTGTCGTTATATCCGAGGAGTATAATGTTACCATTAATAGTGATGAATTAATTGGTACCACAGAATATCTGACTCTTAATAGGCGAGGTGTTGTGTAAACCGATATCGTTATAACCGGGTTTTGCTGTACTATAATTTCTACAGTTTTCTTGGTTGCAATTAATTAACATGGTTTCGACAGTGGCGCTAGTGTCACACACACCTCATAAGTTCGCGCTTCCTCTGAACTTGTTATTAGAAAGTAATAGAAAATTCAAAAGGCACAAGCTTGCTTTCACGTCCGGTCACACAATTTTCACATTACATTTCATCAAAATCCGTTCCGTGATGTTTTTTACGTGAAGCACCGCCTACGTACAGACGGACTGACAGGAATGACCATTGACAGAGGCTAGTACTTTACGGGTCTCTAGCTTAATTTCACAAACAAACCATCGCGCTTAATTTTGTAGGTCAATTACGCATTTCCCTGTGATGTACATGTAGCCGTAACATGACATAGTGGCGTGATTTATTTTGAAAATCCTCACACCAAAGCGTAGAGCCAATCGATAAATCGAACATGGTTAGCTGTCAAACAGTTGACTGACAAGTGTTATTTAAAAACGTATAACGCCGCTGTAATTAAATATTGTCCTCCAAACGTCCAGAGTCCAGCGGCAGTTTGTAGCATTTAGTGCCGTCCTTCCCCCGTTATAACTAACATTTTTCTGTGAACGTTCATGAACTGACATAAAGAGATGTCAAACTGACGGTACACGTGGGGTTGCGGGCTGAATACCGCAGTTATTTTATATCCTAAAGGCCACAGTGACTTTAATAAATGTGAGCAATCACTTCAGGAAAATGACGAATTATTACGGGGGAAGGATAGCGCCCAGGTGAAATTGTAATGCTGTTATGTGGTGGTGGATGTAAATGGAATGTGAAAAGAGAAATTTGAGAGTGGATAAACTCTAAGTTAATGGCAGCATTCTCGTCACAACCAATAACTACAGGCTTCCGTTTCTTTTCGTAGTCCTTAACCTCTTCTACCTACTCACAGCAGGTGTCGAGGTTGTTTATTTTCACTTGATCACACTCAGACACACACCACAGTCGGTAGGAGTCCTCTGGACGAGGGATCGGCACGTCGGAGAGACCTCTACCTGACAACACACAACAGTCTCAAGAGAGAGACATCCATGCCCCTGATGGGATTCAAACCCACAATCCCAGTAAGCTAGCGGCCGCAGTCCCACGCATTAGACCGCGCGGCCACTGGCATCGGATACAGGCTTCCGTAACCTTCTAAAACGCAGTGGTAAATATATGTACCATGTGTCTTGACCTTAACCCTTCAAAGACGAAGCGTATCTGTTTTACATAAGGACTCAGTGCGTACCGCGCTGTAAACACTCCACTTCGGTTATAAAAACCAATTTCTTAATGTTTTGTAAGGCAAAAGTTGCTGTTTGTTCTGAGATCCGTACAAAACACATAAACGCAATGTGGGCACCATGTAGAATTTTTTAATGTTAAACCTGGTGGTACGTAAAGTTACCGCTAGGCTTTAAAAGGTTAAAGTAAGAAACTGCGTTTTGCCAAAGGAAAATGCGGTTTCTTACAGTGTATATATGTCTTTTGCATGTTTTTAATAACAACAGTAATTTCTCTAGCCAGTATTTACCTATTAGTTTTTACAATGGATATGGGTTACTTTGTGTATTAGAAGGAGGTGAATTTTTATGCGTTGTTTAGATTAGCGTCGGTCTTCATTCGAGCTAATAAACTGCTGCTGTGAAGCCGCACTTCCTCGGTCATCCGATATCCTTTCATGTGACCAAGAATTTGCCGCCATCGTCAAGTGCCCGAACATTACGCAAAATTTCCGGCTACCTGTACCTATTCTTAGCCAACTGTAACACGTCCACACTTTTACACGAATTCTTCTTTAAGATGCAGTTCAGCATTGGTCCGTCTACGTGTTGCAGGGTCTTTCCTTTCACATTTTTGTGGCCAAATTTTGCAGGCTAGTAAACTTCACATATGTTTGATGCGTGCTACGTGTCTATCTCATTTAATCCGTGATTTCTTCACCCTAACAATATGTGATGAAGGATACAGATTTCAAGAATTCTCATTGTACAATTTTTATTCATTCTTCGTATTGCTTTCTGCCTCTCTGTCTTAGATGGAAGTATGCTGTTCGGCTTCATTCCGACTGCTTGCTCTGATTTTGGGTTGACTGTCATACGAATAGTTTGAATACATCCCTGCCGGTCAGTGGTCTCTTCGCGTCTGGTTTATCTGTATTGATTAGTCCACTACTGCCGTTTTACAGTCAATCACAGGTTTTATAACCTTTTTTTGAAAAACGTGCCTGGAAGCGTTAATTAAGTTCTGTTGCCCTTTTCCTTTTCATCACAGGTTAATAATGTGGTCCACATTTTGTACAGCGAGGTGCTGCCACACTATCCTGAAGGACTGGTGTGCATGGTGGGTATATCTGTTGGGGCAACCAATTGTTTTTACAGGCATGACTCTACTTTGCTTAGGATGATTAACGTTTTAGGCTTCAAGCAGAATGACCAGCGGCTGGCTGCTGCAAGAGTGTAATGTACTTTCAGCTTTGAAAAAAATCAGTATGAAATAGCTTGGTCAATTGAGAGGCTTTTCGATTTTTATGGACCCTGCTCTGTGAGGATGGTAAATGCAGAGGAGTTGCCATTGATAGTATGAAGGGTCATGCAAAATACTGTACAAGGTAATGTCGTATTTTACCAGTCATTATTAAGCCTTTAAAGACGAAACGCATTCTAATATAAAGACTCAGGACATACCGCGCAGTAAATACTCTCCACCTCAGTTTGGAAACCAATCATTTGATGCAGTGTCAGGTAAAAGTTGCAGATTGTTCCCAGATAAGTAAAAAACACATAAACGCAATGTGAGCACCATGGAGAATTGACTAAAGTTAAGCCTGGGGTACGTAAAGTTACCGCTAGGCTTTAAAAGGTTAATAATATATGTTTGGTTCTGATGCGAGATTTGTGTAATCTTTACGTGTTCTTCACCCCACTGAAGTTGTTATTGCTGCATATTTAATAAATAACAGAGCAGGAAAGATACCTGATGACTATTTTGAGTGCTACTGAAAATAGTAAACAAGAATAATATTTGTAATTTGGAAATTTTTACACTGTCAGTATTTTCAAAATTGTGTTTAAATGTATGGAATCAAATTCTGGCCTACGTTTTGTTGTAGCTAATTTTCGATTTCCCTGCTGTTTTAGGTTTTTCGGCAGAGTTGCCGAAACCTCGAAGCTGTGATATTCCTGCTCTTTGTTTGTATATTTATATAGAAATTTTTTTTTTCAACGAAACTTTCTGTACCACGGCAAAGCAATGCAAAGGGCTGTTCTACGTATCATCACCTCTCGTTTTGTTTACGTGGCAACATTTTGCCGCAGAAAGTATGCGTGGTGGTACAAAGTTCTTCGGGAGGACAAAGGTTAGCTTTAGGCTAAATGCATAGAAAATCGGAATGCTTTGTGTGTTAACTATTTGTCTTCCTTTGCTACCTAAAAAGGTAGATATAGGGGTTTGTATCTATGTTGGCAACAGAGGAAAAGTGGAAAATATGTATGAAAATATGCAACATTATATCGTGTGGACTACACGTGTCGGAACACTTCCCTTTGTATTGGTGGTATTAAAGCCTTGTGAACACAGGAAGCCAATATGTGTACCGACGGAAGCAAAGCCTGGAATTTTGATTACATAGTGTCCAGATAACGGGATCTCATTACTGCTTCCAAATTTGCTCTTGTGTTTTACGTCGGACCACTTCCTATACGGTGTATACACAATGGGTCTACACAGTTTTAGGACTAGATTCATACAAAATCGAAACCACTTCAAAACAAATTTATTATTCATTAGCCAACAACATACAGGGTAATTCGTAAGTCCTTGCGGAACTTCCCGAACTCGGAAGCGCAACAACCAAGACAGACACAGCAGAAAGGAGCATATCGATAGGTAGAGAATCTCTCCGAGATTTTTTTTTTGGGTAATAGGCGCCGTGGCGTACTTGCAGGTTTCACCGCTAGGGGGCAGTTGTGATGAAACATGGCGTGGACAGGGGATAAGAAAACGTTCTGTGTCTTGGAATTTGCCAAAACTGAGTCAGTTGTGACGGTGCAACGGAGGTTTCGGACCGTGTACCGCACAGAACCACCTGCGGACAAAACAATTCCTGAGTGTCCCTCCCTCTGTTGACATGCACCCCCCCCCCCCCCGGCGTGACCATCTCGGCTACTGTACCGCAGAGTTCAGAAATAACGGAGGGACATATGAATTATCCTGTTCGTCCCTTCTAACTCTGTACACCTATTGGCACGGTCGTAAAACTTCTACATGCCTCCGTAGAACCTAGCTGCCGGAGTACTGTTTAACCCTTTAAACTTTTAAAGCCTAGCAGTAACTTTACATACCACCAGGTTTAACACTAAGAAATTCTACGTGGTGCCCACATTGCGTTTATGTGTTTTGTACGGATCTCAGAACAAACAGCAACTTCTGCCTTATAAAACATTAAGAGACTGATTTTTATAACTGAAGTGGAGAGTGTTTACAGCGCGGTACGCACTGAGTCCTTATATAAAACAGATACGCTTCGTCTTTAAAGGGTTAAGACTCAGAGGGGCGACCACTCCTGGGGTCGTCTTGAACAGCTTCCTGTCCTTCACAAAACCGTCCATACCAACGAAAAATATTTGATTGCTTTAGTGCTTCATCTGCATAGGCTGCACGCACCATTTGAACAGTTTCTGTTGCAGTTTTACCTGCTTTAGAACAAAACTTCACCGCCACTCGTTGTTCACTACTTGATTGCATGACGATGTGGTTTTACTGCGCAACATTAAACAAAAATGAACCTTAGAAACGCTTTGCTCCCTCTGACATAACTTTGCGCGAAACAAGTTGAGACATGATAGTAATCAGCTGCAGCAGTGGCCGATAGCGCATGCAGTATTCTTTGAAAGAAATCAGCCCTGAAACTTTGTAGACGCATTGTGTACAAAAATGCCTTGTTTCTAAGGCATTATATTTAATTGTGAATAAATCGGGGAAAATAGGAGGGAGGAGAAATATTGTAATTAAATACAATGATGGGTAGCGGTAACTACTGTAGTAATATTCTGTTCAAGCACAGTTGGTACAGCAATATTACAACGGATCTTAAGGAGATAATATGGATCATAGTGGGTTGGATTAATCTGGCTCAAGATAGGGACCGGCTCGGGTTTTTGTGGGTATGGTAACGCCTTCGGGTTTCATAAAAGGCGGAAAATTTTCTAGCTATGCGACGATTAGATTATCAAATACGGCTCTGTTCTAGGAAGCTATTTACATTTAATGTGAGAATATCTTAAAATGCATGTAGAACAACAGAATAAATACAAAAGGGGGTTATCTTTCGGGGATGTAAAGTTGTGCAGTGTGACAGACATATGCGGGCGGGACGCGTTGCCACCATCACTAGGGTATATTCACCGCCTGTGGTACTACATATCTAACAGCTTGCACAGCGTCACATCTCGGAAGACGGTAACCGTCATAGCCGGCGCCGTGAGAAAAACTGTCACAATATAAATGAGGTTTGGAGTAAAATTAGCAATGGAAGAATGCTCTCTATAAATGCTTGTTATTTCAGCCCAGAAGTGTAGTAAAACCCATTAGCCTGTTTCAAAGCCGAAGAAAATGACGTAGAGTATAAAAGAGGTCTTTATAATTCGTTTTTATTAATGTTGTCATGTGATTTGTTCTTTTAGAGTAGGACGTAAATTACAAACGTCTGGACACAAAGTACTCAGGAAATTGCTTGAACGTAAGAGAGACGAAAGTAAGGTGCGAAATTAACCCTTTAAAGATGAAGCGTAGCTGTTTTATGTAAGGACTCAGTGCGTACCGCACTGTAAACACTCTCCACTTCGGTTATAAAAACCAGTCTCTTAATGTTTTATAAGGCAAAAGTTGCTATTTGTTTTGAGATCCGTACAAAACACACAAACGCAATGTGGGTACCACGTAGAATTTTTTAATGTTAAACCTGGTGGTTCGTAAAGTTACCGCTAGGCTTTAAAAGGTTAAAAAAGGGTAGTTATACAAGGAGTAACTTCATGCCCCCCAGGCTTGGATGGGGACATTAGGAAATACATCCAGAATTTTGGCTTGGATACTGTTATGAAAATTCAACTTAGAAGACGAGCAAGGAGCTGAAAGTATAGTAGGATAAACCTGGGAGGTAGACTGAGCATCGGAGTTAGGCAGAAGTGGTTCAGGATCTGTCAAATGTTAGGCTTTGATACGAGGGGTGTTGGGTTTCTGGTTTTGTCACCGCATTCTTCGTTTAGGCAATTGTTATTTGCTGCTGCATGGAGATATAGACCGCGCACCCTTGCATAGTAATACCAAGTAGCCAGATAAAGAAGGGCCTTGTGAAAGATAAGGATCTGTGGACGAACGGGGGTTTACACATCTAATCGTTGTGAGCCAACACATTAATTTTGTATTAAAAGCTAACAGGTATGTCTGACTCAAGAAAAGTTCCATGTTAACACACCGTAGGGGAGTCATTCATAAACGGTTATCCTTTGTCCTCTGTTGCAGTTAACTGTTAAAATGTGTGATTTTATGTATTTGCGGGTCATTAAATTTTTGATTTCAATACGATTGTATTGGTGACCAGGTTACTTGCTTGTTATTTGCGCGGCGGTGAAGGGGCTAGCTGGTAAGAGAGGAAACCCTGCGTACTCACCACAATGCGTGTTCTACCCACTTCAGACACCACCACACTGGTGGAAGCTATGAATATAGTATTTGCAACTGTTCGAATGTTTTTGAAAGAGGTATAACGCTGCCTGGCCGTTCCGAGGTGAGCCAAGCAGCGACCACGTCGTGTCGAGTGCAGCTATGTACAGGGACAGGGCGGTCAGCTAAACTGGGTACTGGTGTATTCGCTGCCTTTTTGACCAGTGCAGCTACGTACAGGGATAGGGCGATCAGCTAAACTGGCTACTGGTGTATTCGCTGCCTTTTTGACCAGTGCAGCTATGTACAGGGATAGGGCGATCAGCTAAACTGGCTACTGGTGAATTCGCTGCCTTTTTGACCAGTGTAGCTATGTACAGGTATAGGGCGATCAGCTGAACTGGTTCCTAGTACACTTGTTGCCTTCTTGACCAGTGGTTGCAGCTTCAGCCAGGCGGTCATTCTGTGTTCTTTTAATCATGTTTTGAACCCGGGAAATCTTACTTCGATCTTCTTATAAGAGAGCACGTAACCACTTCACAGCAACAGTCAATCAGCGGGAAGTTGCAAAGATCCCATCTCGGCGACCCGACCTGTTGCGCATTCAGATGAGGTAACAAGTATCAACCGTGGAGAGAAAGGAGATGCACAAATGCAAGTTAATCGGGCAGTAAATCAGATGAGACCCACCATAGAGTTTTATTCAAAGAGAAAGAATTTGCAAAGATTGCTAACTATGCAGTCTCGTTAATTAGCGCCACTAATTTACATAGTACAAGTTTCAACTTAGACAGCTTTGGAATTAATAGCAACCATCTTGCTCCTTTGAGTCGTTAAAGTAAGACTCTAATTAAAGGAAAAAAATGTTGGTTGCGTTTCCCACGCATATTTTAGATTTCGACGTCTGTGGGGTATTATATTTGAAAATTAAAATATGGAATGATGTACTGCGCATGTGATGAATTTACTTTCTTTACTTTACTCAGTCCTTCCCTCTTCTACCTACTTGTCCGCACAAGGTGTCGAGGGTTTTTGTGATTTCACTTGATCACACTCAGACACACACCACATTCGGTAGGACTCCTCTGGACGAGTGATCGGCCCGTCGCTGAGACCTCTACCTGACAACACAAACATTGTACAAGACAAACATCCATGCCCCCGATGGGATTCGAACCCACGATCCAAGCAAGCGAGCAGCCGTAGACCCACGCCTTAGACCGCGCGGCCACCGGGATCGGCGGATTTACTTTCATGGGGTTTTGTGTTCCTTTGTGGCGAATCATATTTTCTTTACTTCGACTTATATCGTGCATTCATTAAGAACGTTGTCTTACAAACCAGAGCGTTTTCTTTCATCAATTTGATAGGCATATCCATTCCAAGTTGCTGTTGCTCTGTTCTGTAATTAGGTCCGACAACACCAGGCAGCTACTGATGTCATTCTTATTTTCCCCCAGCCAAACACCCTCAACGTCACCATCCGTAAACGGTTAAATTGAATGGTGTGAAAGTTCAGTACCTCTTTTCTTCTTTTTTTTCTTTTTTTTTTTTACGAGAATTGAAGGCAGCGAAACCAAAGACGTGTCAAAAATTTCGAATTACTCTTCAACTGTAGCTTAAGTCCGGGTTGTCTGTATAAAGCTGGCGTTTTAAGATTCTCATTTATCCACTTTGTTCTGAACACTTCTCGACGTGCTGATGCCTTAAGTGTCCACACAAAATCTGACACCCAGGATCAGTTTCACTGTCAAATATTTCGTGAAGAGCTCTTCATCGATTGCTTTGTACATGATAAAATCCTAATTAAAATAAAATTGCAGCGTTGCTTAAATAATCTGTGGACTAATTATGTATGCTACAGATTCAATTTCTGATGTTGTCTTGGTGTCTCTGTCTGTTCTGTCTCCTTTATTTGTTTGACTAATTTCCCTTAGAGATAAAACAAGGAAGAAGTTTCAGTTCTACCTGTCGCTTTGCACTTTTGAGAACGCATGCTGTAGAGAATATGTGGAAATAAGGAGAAAGTATTAAGGAACAGAGAAGAAACCGTGTAATGTGAAGCTCTGTGATACGTTCCGTTCAGCGGATATTCTCAGAAGAAATAAATGAAGGAGATTGAGATGGGTGGTTTATGTGTCACACATGTGATAAAGGAGAAGTGCACACAAAATTTTGATGGGTATATGTTAAAGGAAGAGGCCATATGTGTTGCTTTTGTATAAAAGGGAAGATAATTTTTAAATTGATGTTAGAAAATGTGGGTAGATTCATGTATTTTCAGGACAGGGCCTTTTGGGTAGACAGTGATTGATGTAAGAAAATGTGGGTAGGTTAATGTATTTTCAGGACAGGGCCTTTTGGGTGGACAGTGATTGATGTTAGAAA